>JAKSYS010000863.1:0-15312 GCA_022925895.1 Fragilaria crotonensis | reverse complement strand
CTTCAAGGCAATGAAAAAGTAAGATGTTACAACGCCGGTGACAAAAAGGCATCATTCAGTAACAAGAAGCTGTTATTTCTATTCAAAGGAACTATCTTGGAATCACTGGTAATTTGACAACTTTTCAAGATGATGTTAATCGCCTTTAAAAGCCTTTACAAAGCTATGGAGTTGCAGATGTTGTCAGGATTTGCTGTGAAATAATGTGAAGAATTTGCTGCATCAATGAAAAGGCTTTATGATGAGGCATATCTCTGCATCCCTGATGCCACTGATCTGAAGATGATGATTGCATTGCACAAGGAGCATCACCAGGAGGTCGATGGAATGTTTGTTAAAATGGATTACATGCTGCACACTGGATGAAAAAATGGTCCAAAGGGAGGATGAGCATCCTTCAAGATCATGGGAAAGGAGAGTGATGGACAAACAGTGGTGCTTGAAGGACTACTATGTGTCTGATTACAATTTGTGCTTTTGGCATGCATCATTTGGATATGGGTTGCTGAATAATCTTATTGTACTCAGTATATCACCATTTTGGAATAATTGGTTGGCAAAATATTTGCTGAGACCTGGAGAAGAGCTGTGAAAAGCCTCGATATGAAATTAATTGAAATGTCTTTCACCTATTCCAGCAGTTCTGGCTGGTTGCCAGGATCTTTCCACCATAGTCAAGATTTGCAGATGGATGCCATTGACCAACATGGATTAGAGGTATACAGCACGCAATGCAGGAGTCAGCAAGAAATAACATTCCTACAGAGTTGGTTCTAGGTGATAACACCCTAGTTTTCTGGTGGGACATTCATTGAAAAAGATTTGTACACCATTTAGTCTCTGCATAATAATGCACAACATGTGCGTTTTCCAACAGGGTCATGGATGGCAAAGAATGTGACTGCTGGTACAATCCTGCAAGCAAGAATGTGACAGCAACAGAGGAACCAGATATGGAGCAAACAGATTTTGAAAATGGCAATGAAGACTCAGCACATAAACATGGCAATGAAGTCAATCCAAATGTTGTTGATAATGTCTTTGCCTGACAAAACCATTCGCATGAAATCAATGATAGAGAGGAGCATACATGCCCCACCAATGCTACAAGTAAAGGTACATGGTGGGAGACTGAGAAGTACTAGATAGAAACATGCATGCATCATTGTTGCAATAATAAACTACTTTTAGGAAGGAAAGCCTTTGATGGCAACATTGTCAATATTGATGTTGTCACTGGTGACAATGGTGCTGACTTCCTAATGTTCTATTGTGTCATCTTGTCATCCTCCATCATCTTCCTCCTCCTGTTGTTGTCCTCATCCTGTACCTTGTTTGTCTTGTCATTCTTGGCCTTCTTCTTGCACATATGTATCAGAGCTGCTATCATCAGAAGTTCACGAGTCATACTCAGGCAGTTTCATCAAAGTATGCCAGGATATATCATATGCATTCATAACTGTAGGAATTCCTGCTCGTTGCTCCTCACACTCCTTCATCTTGTTCCTCCCATGAACACCTGCATTTTTAGTTCAGGGAGAGCCTTGGAGTGGAGATGAGGTCTGAGTTTCTGGCGTGCTGGTTAACAGCAAAAGTGCTGTATGGTAGATATGTACAGTAGTTTGTTGGCATGAGATATGCAGTATAACCCCAATTGAAGTCAAAAAAATGCATGTCTCCTCCAGGATCGTGTAGCATCAAAGGTCGCAGGTACATACATTTGATGATGAACGCCCATCCTAATATACTTTCCTTCCGTTCTGGTTGCTGTTAATTCGGAGTATGAGCCTGTGATGTCCAAAATTGTTGCTTTGCCCACAAATGATGCATCATATCTTGTCAAGATCCTACCAGGTACTTGCGAACTGGTCGTCCACAGGTACGCTTCAAGCAAACTGTCAAATAAACCGTAGAAATCGGACTGATGAACACTGTCATACCTAGAAATGCAGTCTCGATTATGTTGAGACACTGTACCAAAATGAAGTTGATGACCATACTACCATGGCACAACGACGGACTTGGTTGGATGGCTGGTATGCGATGAACATTATAGACTCTTTATATCTTCACCGAGGAAGTTAAGGCCTAACAGCATCACGTAAACTTTCAATTTCACGCATGGAATCGTTGGGAGTCTGGAATATTGCTCTTGCCTTGCTTGGGGCGGGCGATCTTTTTTCCACGGGTCTTCTTGGCAGGCATTTTTCGATCTCCACTGGCGCCGCTGGACTCGCTCTGATCTGATTCAATGTCGGACGAATCAGTGGATGATTCGTCATAGGCTCGCTGCTTATGAAAGATGCAACAACGCTTCGACGACTTCCGCCCCAGTCCCTCGTTATCTAACGTATTTTCGTCCCTTTCAAACAGCAACGACACTTTTTTTGTGAGTGATCACATCCGATGCAAGCTAGGACATGCGGTATGATCTGCTTTCATCTTACCATGTGACCGTAGGAGTACCTCGAAGAGTCAACTGGAGAATTTCATGCTGCGCCACGGCCGTTTCGGTAATTGTCATCGTCGCCGACGCCGTCTGCGTTCGTAATTGAGGTCCACCTTGCGCGAAAGTCTCCGGTATTGATGCTGCCTCGGATGTCATTTCAACATTGGCGCCATCAGCTTGATTGAAGCTCGCACTGGCATGCTGCCCTTGCTGCTGGGATTGATAACTCATAGTTTCATTCGCCTCGATTGTTTGATGTCGTTGGGAACGTCCCACTCGTGTGGACAGACATCGATTTCTCTTCAAACTGAGACACTGCCTGACTGCGAAGCAACTGGAGACGCTACCTGGTACAGTACACAACGTGGTCCTACTGGAACCTTGTACCTGGTACTTGTACTGCATAGTTGTGTGCTGGAGATTTAGCTGAAATCCATATATTGTATGACATACGACATACCGGTACTCGGAGCTGTAGTACGGTATAGTAGTACCAGTACTCCAGTACAACTCTGTCGTCTTCTGAACATGGCACTGATGACTGAAGACTGAAGTATTGAGTACTGTACCTGGTACTACCACTGTCACTTACGCTGTGAGTCGATTGGTGCGACACTCCTGAACAGACGAACACGTGAAGTTGTGGTTGATGAAAACAGTCGATTGGAGGTTGGAGGTGAGCATGCCATGTTGCTGGAACGACGCAAACTACTAGACGTATCATATACATAAACGCTAGTAGCTGTGATTTTTAAGTACAGAGTGCATTGTGAATGTGTGCGAATGAAAGAAGGGAGAGTGCACAGTTGCCCCCTGGGCCCATCCGAAGGATGATGACGCGAATATTTGATGGAAAGTGGAGATGCAAGGGAGACAATAGTCTCTCAAAGAATGAATGTTACGACTCAGAAATGATGGGAAAACAAATCAGCGAATTTGGACCAACAACCCTCCCTAGGCTCAGTCCTTTCTTCTTGGGCTTCGCCTGGTAGCCATGGCAGCTTCTGCGGAGAGAGATTCAGATCCGAATTGGTTTGACATCATGTCTCCAAACCCTTCGTCAGAAGAATCGTCCTTATCGGAAACTGTATTAGCACCTGACATGTCTCCCTCCAAGGATGACGACGACACAAAGTTAATCGCCGTTGGGACATTGGAGCCGAGCTGTGGCATTTGGAGGGAGTCCAACAAGGCATCCGCCTCATTTGCCGCTGCCTGGGCTGCTGCAGCAGCTGCCGCCATGTCACAGCAGTTATCGAGTTCGTCGTTAAGTTCTCCCTTCGGAGAATCGAGCAACTGCAGCTGCGCAGCTACGTTGCCCGTGTCAAACATGATCTCAGCCGAGATGAGTTTGTTAGAGGCAGGACTGAATTCGGCTCGCATATTGCCCTTCAACGTCAGTTCCATTGGGGCACCCTGTAAATCGACAAACGTTAATACAGTTTCAAATTCAAGCAAAAAAAGTCAGATCGAGATTCGTACCTCAGCGATGGCACCAACCGTAATGGCTGTCCACATGATCACGGCGTTGCATCCATCCATGTGAAAAAACTTCCGGTCGCAATTATAGCTGAGAGTTACAGGCGCTTTGCCGGAACTATCTTCCATCCCACTCCCGAGTGTCTGAAGGAATGAAGCCAAGTGAGTGGCATCTTCCATGGCTTCAGTGGCACCAAGGAGCACTTGCTCCGTCCTTGGCTCAAGATTGGAGGTATCCTTCTCAACCATCTTGCGGTAGTCCGTAACAGGCAAGGTCAATGAAAATGAATCCTCCAAAATCGCACCCCAGCGTCCATAACTTGACTCGTTGCGACCTCTAATCTTCAAGAATTCTTCCATGACACGGAAGCGAACTTCGCGCTGCTCAAGCTCTCGCTGGGCCGTGTGGCGCTTCTCGAGCTCAACAGCGTCACGCTGAGCAACCAACTCAGTAAGGGTGCGCTTCAATTCTTCGACGTACGCCTTCTTTCTGAGGCGCGTGTTCCGTGCGTGTTCCCGGTTGCGATCGCGATTCTGACGAGCGCGTTCATCGGGTGTGAGGTTCTGGCGACGGGCCCTGCTAGCCTTGGAATCAGCAGCAGAAATGGACGCGTCGTCGTTATCGTCAACGGCTTCGCCGGTGCATGCTGCGACCCAATTTGAACTTGTGAGAGCTTTGATGTGGGCAGTGCTGGTGTCAACCTTGTCCTCTGACGTGAACGACTTGACTTCGTCGGGCTTCATTGCACCAACGTTAAGAATGAGATTCGTCACAGCGGCTTGAGCAACAGATTTGAAGTCGGCCTCTGAGCCAGACCCCGACAAAGGGGAGGAAGGAAGGGCTGCACTTGGTGGCTGAGCACTTCCTTCAGAAACAATCTTGTCTCCCGTACTAATAGACGCTGGTCGTGGCGAGACAACAATGGGTGGAGCGGCGGAAGACGGCAGGGTAGAAACGTTGATATCCTTCGAGGATTCGGGAACTCTCGGGACCGACGAGAGTGGATTTGGTGTGTTGTTTGCGACATGTCCGGCTTGGTGCTCCGGCAATGCAATCTGCTCCTTCTTAAACTTGGGGGCAGTGTGTCCAGGTGAGGTGGGTGAGGTTGCAGCATTCGTTGTTTTGGCAGGAACTCGGCGGCCTTGCGCAGGGGCACGGGGTTTGCTAGTAGTCTTCTTCTTCTGCGGTGGTTCGGAAAGATGCGAATCGGCACTCCTCTTATGTCCATTAGTATCCACGTTCGAAACTGGAGCAACAGTCATCATCATGTCACAAGATGACACGACCGGTTGAGCGGCTTCTGGAAGCAATGATGTCAAGTCGCTGAATGAAGTGCACGGACGAAACGCGCCAAGGCCATCGTCGAAGGATGAAGATGACAGCACCATGTGTTCCCCTTGATGATTCACATCACAAGGATCATGATCAACGAGAGGGAGAAGATGAGGAATATCTGTAGGAGAGAAGATGAGAGAGGCTCTGCATCACAATAACGGTGTAGAAATAGCATATTCACACTTACCACCATTCGTGCCGACAACAGCATCAGCGTTGTACATGTCAATGAGTTCATCTCCGAATAGTTCTCCGCCGAAAAGATCGGGGGCTGTAGAATTTCCAACCATGTGATCAGCAGGGGACCATTCAGTGGAAGTCATCATTTGTGATTTGAGTGGGACGAGTTGTATTCGTTCTTTGCGGTGAGCGGTTGTGTTGTGGTTGGTTTGATGCAAGGGTTGACGGGAGAGATACTGGAATGAATCTGAACGTTAGCGGGACGAAATGCGAGACCTCTGAACTGCGTTTCAGAAGCGGAGTCAAGAGGAATAATAAGGAGTGCTTTAAACTTGGAGAAGTGACTGTGGAGTCGAGGAATGTTAGGAACATGGCAGATTCTCATGGATAAAATCTTCGACCGAAGATGACCGTCCATGCGCGACTTTCACAGAGTTTTGGCTTGGTTATGAATCGCAAACATTCACGACAGTTCTGAACAAATGCCAGCATTAAATCTAGATCAATCTCAAGCCTACTTGTCGCCAAACTCTTGTCGTCTCTTCCATTGACGACCTTTGCACAGGACACCGCAAAACAATTCCTTTTATTTCATGCCGCGCAGGCGTCGTACTGATTCCTGCGTAGAATAAACCCTTCAACGCGATCCGCTTCCGAAATGTTGCGGCAAACTTTGAGATACAGGTACGTACAGAATAGATTGATTTTCAGGTATAATGAGATGAGGCGCTTATGTGAGTGGTGAGTGTGAGGTGATGGTGATGGTGATGATGGAAAGAGTGCTGTGCATGAGGTAGCGGCCCTGATGTGCCGTTGATTTTCACTTCCGCTATGTTATGTACAAATTCTCGTTACACATCCTCACCCATCAGCAGTGGGGCTGGATTCGTCTTGCAGAGAACACGTACTTACGGAGCCAATCGTAGGGTAGTTTCTATACTCTTTCTTTCGAAGTGCGAGGAAAATATCTTACAAAAGGGTGGAACTAAAATTCTCGCTGAAGCTTCGATGCAAAGAGAGTCGATGTGATTGGTGAAAACGAAGCCTAAAGATTTATTTCATCCAATGACCACAAAACACATCCTCATTTCCTTCCAAGGCGACTATCTGTACTTAAGGATTTGTGACGGAGGTTTGCATCGCCCTTTAAGTACAGAACAATTACATCATTTTCATTCGTTCCTATTCTGTCTACGGGTGTCAACATGTTCGGATCAGGAGGCTTTCTGCAAAAACACCTAATAAAACAAAGACATTTGAAAAACGCACAGACGCGTAGGTGAATGGGACACTCGACACGCAACGCCTGGTTCTTGGGGGACTTTTTCAGTAGTTTGATATAATTCTCAAGTCGAACTTATGATGTCAGCCTAGCCTACGTCATGCGGCACACGGTAATCCCACGCGGGCAAGTACGTGAAAGTGGTTGACGTGAGGCGAAGGACGTCATGTGCTGACGAACGTACTAGCTTTCTTTTCACCAATCAGTGATGCCGGTCATCAATGCGATTGAACCAGAATATTGGGTGGTCTCGAGGCTGTTAGCAATGCAAGCATGACATGGTGGGGTCTCGGCCAATTAGCACACCTGATTCGTATCGTACCAGCAATGGTTCGAACTTCTCGTCAAATCGTATGACATACGTGTTCCATTACACTCGGACGGTGTAGAGCGTAGAGCGAAAAAGAATGCTACAGTTCTACAGAACTCGTAGCATTAGACATTAGACGCACATGCAGAAAGCTATGACGCTGTGACCAAGTAGCAGCGATACAATAAATGGGCCAGCAGTCAGTAACGTTCTAGCAGCAATAAAAGCACCATCACGTAGGAATGCACGAGGAACAAAAATAGTGTATCATGCAGACGAACGTCCGGCTGGTGTGCGTTCAAGCCGTTAAGTTTCAGTCTGAGAACTTAAAGCCATCATTTCAAGGTATATGGCAGCCTTGACAAGCCTTCATCAATAGGAACGCAAATTGTATCATGTTTCGGTGGAATGTCAGAATACCCTTGTTGACAGAAAAAACCGATCAAGAGCTTTTAAGCAGAGGTGTACCCCGTAAAAGTAAATCTTGGAAAAGCATTTTGGTGTCCATGGCAAAATCTACTTTGAAAGCATTTTCTGAATGCAATTTTGCTCACAAAACAAATGTGATTCTTGATACGCTATATATTGCTGACAAGCAAAACTTGAATTTTCTGTAAGCTGTTGTATCAGCAAGTCTATAATGTCAGCAAATTATTCATCATCATGTCACTAAAATATTTCACATATGCCAGCAGCGCAATAATCATGGCAGCACCTGCTGGTCACTGCACTCACTATTCTGTCTAAATTGTCATACCTTCCAGCAGAACTGTGATGAAAGACCCTGAGCACGTGCACAACAGCCAGCAATGAGGACCAGGCAGTGTGACGTGAGCTCTTTAGAAAAGTTGTTGCGTTATTTGAACCGGCAATTTTCATCATACGAGAACAGATGTGTTTTTTATGAGCAACCCTAAACAGTTTATTGTTGTCAGCAGGCGAAAGCATGTTCGTTTTTTGTATTGTCTCTTGTCAGCATAAGCAAGCAATCATATGTTCGTTTTAGAAATTTCTTTCTGATTCAACAGAAGATTTGTTTTTCATAAATAAGCAGATGCATGCTGTCATCACATTCATTTTTACAACAAATGAAGATCATACTGGCATATCAAGTTTTTCATCAGCCAGACATCAAACAGGAATTATTTTGCCTCCGTGTAGTGCACATTGTCGTTCATTTGCAATCCAGAATGCAGCAAATATTAGCTAATATTTCATCAAATGGGACAATTTTAGCATTTTGGCTTTCTGGCACTCGTTGTTACAATGTAGGCCAAGGCAATATCACATCTTCATTGGTGTTCAACCTTAAGTTTTCATGGATATGTACTGCCCACCATTGACATGTGAGGAGAAGGACGAAGGTGACCATCAGCATCATCTTCAGATGGATCCATGAGAAAAAACAACCGAATAATGATAAGAGCAACGCAAGATGTCAAACTCCATGATGAGACAACAAGCCATAGAAATGAACTGCAATTCAAATGCAGAGTCCGACACTAGCATACTACGTATCTTTCTAACATAATTTGATGACGTTTGATTCTCAATCCTTGCTAGTTGACAATCTGGTATCACAAACATTGCTGCCCAAAGTTGGCACACTCTTGGTACACTGCATGAAAGGTGGCAACCCAGTATCTCACTACAAAAACACATTTCTGACTCACTCTCCGGATTCACAATAATGTAATAAAACGAAGGCTGTGATCTGGTGGAAAGCTTTTCTGATCTCAAATGAGAGAAGTTTCAAAAATATTCAAACAAAAACCATGTTCTTCTACAGCATTCTTTGGAGTTTACCATGTTTATACACTACACACCGAGGTGTGGGTCAAGTACGACTTTAGCTAAACTGCTGTAGCCCAATGCAGGCAACTACATACGTAAATAACACTGCCATTATGCATACAAATAGATCTGCAATATGCATGTCTCAGTACGTTGTCACCTCGAAATCACTTTTAAGTTTTGAGAGCTGTGGTAGTGCTGAAGAATAGAGCACTGGTGTGAAGCTGCATACTAGTGCAGAATACTAGCTAGAGTACCTGTACTGAAAAGATCTAATTATTATAAGACGCACCTGAGGAACACAAAAGCATTAAAAATAAGTTTAGATGTTGCAGCATACACATAGTAGCTAGGATAAAACTACAGTAGCCGTGAGATCTATCTCATTGCAAGTTGAACTTCAATTTGCATTATTTCCATACTGTTGTGTATCAGTGGCATGGCGCAATCATAAACCTGCTCGCTAATGAGAACAAGAACAGGTTAAGTGAAGAAATTCAGCAATAATGCAAGTTAATGTTGAAGTGTAACTCATGAGTTGCACTTAACTTTTGTATGGATGATGAATGCAAACAACACTTGGGCCACTTACTCCACTCCGTTGAAGTAGTTGTCATGGACAAATGGTCTTCTTTCTCATAGAATTGATTGTCACACCATAACAAAATTGATTATCTTGATTGCTCTGTCACTGGCTTCTATCCTTGGTTGAAGTATGTGTATATGAAGCATCGCATTGTCGGCAAGAATATGTGCCACTTTGTAGCTACTTGTTGGCACCATCATTTTCAGTATTTGTCTGATGTTTGCAGCATGACTAGTACAATCCTTTGTCAATCTCTTTTGGATTAAAAAATTAATAAACTGTTGTCTGAACTTGTCTAATCAATCTTTCAATTGCTCACTGGCATTCTGAGATTCTTCTGAGTCAATGACAGTGCATTGAAGAAACTGAGGTCAGAAGCATTCAAGTCTGGATTCTTGGCGGACTGCTGTGTCTGGAGATAAATGTTTCAAACTCCATGGGTTGCATCTTAGTTGATTAGGATGAGGTAAGATTATCCATCATGTTCTTGAATGGTTATTCTCTTTTTTGGATGGGTCATTTCTCATTGATGGTCACGACAACTTGTTGACACATGAATTGTTGAGCGACATCATTCTTCTTTATTGTAACTTAGTACTGTTCTTATAAATACTGTCCCTGCTGGTGAGCTTGCAGTTGGTGTCCTCCGTGCAAGAGTACTCTACAAATGACCACATTCCAATCTTACCGTCAAAGTTACATTTGCACAAAACACTTGCTGGCTGGTCTTGCCACTATGAATAGAAGCATCACCTTCAATTTGATCTTTGTTGTGGACAAATCAATTTGGAAATCATTGACTTCAGGGCCAATAAACATTTGCAGCTGCTTTTCTGATGTTAGGCACTTTTTAACCATGTTGACATTGTTATAGAAGTTGTGATAGTATTTACGTATTTACGTATTTACTCTGTTGCTTGCCGACAATAAGGTTTCACAACAATCATGGACTAGTTGCTGCTATATTGTGTGCTCTTCGGTCAACATACGTTTTGCTGTACTACTCGCTGGCATAGTGACAGTGTCATAACCTCTTTTCTTCTTCATGCCAAAGCAAGAATGTAGACTCAGGCTTTTGCAGTACATGCACCAGCCATTCTTTGAATGCTGGTAGGGTTGTGATAGCAGGGATGGCAGCCTCCACCGCCTTCTGTCATCACGGTTCCATTTTTCTGGTTATTCTCAATTATTCTTTGTAAAGGGTGATGCAAAACTGCATAATCATGGGATCATGGGATCACTGGAGGGTGGCTCAAGCTCTTCTAGTTGTAAAGTTAGACACATGGTATTCTGCAAAACAGCCACTAGCACCAACCCTTTGGGGAATCATGCATTTGGACCATTGCCTTTGACCTCCCACAGCAACAAGAAACAACATTTTGCCTTGCTATGCAGCTGATTTTATCCTTTAGTCCATTGGGGTTCGAACCGAGGGGACTGGGTAAAATCCCTCTACTAGGCCTCTTTAGTATGTCTACTGCCAGTTCTCACTTCGTATTCGCGACTGCGGCGGACTGTACGCAAGCTGGTCCACCGAGAGAAGGAAATGTCGTACGAGTACCCTGAGTGTGTACAAACACTGCATTTTCCTAATACCAACTCAGCAATGCTGCCTCGAAACTGTTCAGCTTCCCACGTTTCGACTCCGATATTCCAAGAATAACCACTTTCCCTTACATGAACCCAGCAATGATGAGAGTCATAAAGCGGGCAAGTTCGATTGCGATGGAAACAAAAGAATAAACAACACCAGAGAGGGGCTCGTACCCTTTTAAGTTGTCGCGCCATGCTGCTGCCTAACAACATGAAAACTGTTGGCAACCTTCCGCAGTTTGCTGGCGAGGTTTTCGTCTCTCCAATCCTCGGAGGGAGCCACCACTGTAAGGGTGACAACGGCGTCTGAGTTTCTTGCTGCAATTACTGAGATAGCTCGCAGTGGAGGGCCTCGACCACCCCGATCAACCGTGTACTCAAATTGATACACTTGGCGGGCGCTGTCTTCTCCCGCCGAGAGGAGCGTAGCCGATCGACCACTACCTTCCGGAGCGAGTGATACTCGTAGTAGAGTTTGTGCCGCGGAGGTGGGATCCCCCAGGGTTCCCTTCAGCGAAAAGCCAGGCATCACAGAAGAAACCACGACGGAAACGTTTGTGTCTCCTTGTTCCGACACCCCCCTTTTATTAAGGCGCCCAGGAGGCCCAAATGCTGGTACAAACGTAAGATGAAACATCCGATTAATGTGGTCGAATAGGTGAATTTGTCAGGATGATAAAGCTACGCACCTTCGTCTGGGACAGTAACGCTGGCCCCGCTTCGAGTAATTCGGTAATCTAATGACTTGGCCTGACGTTGGGCTTTCGCAAGTGCAACAAAAGTATCCGCTACCCATTGAGTTGGATAGACAAATGAATAACCTTGGCCGGTGCATCTCTTGAATTCGCCTGTGGGAGCCAGGTTGGTCAATTCAGATGTCATCAACCGCACACAGCTTCAAGCCATGGTTCCGCATTCTTACCTCGTGGAAAGTATGTGTCCAATCCGCTTGCCTCGACCATATCCTCTGGGAAAATTGTCAACAACTGGCTCGTAACACCGAACAAGTTGCCAGCAAGGGCAATGGCCATCGCTGACAAACCAGAAAGGAATATCCGCCTCGGAGAGATCCCCATCGTTCGCATATAATCATTCTTTGCCGCGGTTGTCGACGGAAGATTCTCAAATATAAGAGGAGGCGAAGGATCATCGAGGCGATCTACATCGTCGTGAGATAATCGCAGTCGACCGAACTTTGGCCGGGACGCCCTTTGACCCACACCTCTCAATTGCACTTGCTGCCACGCAGCTGCCCTCCAGATGGTAGAATGTAGGAGTGCAAACGCAACAAGTGTTGCGAACGCGAACATAATGGAGGATATCGTGAGTTGGGCGAGGAAGTGTTCGAAGAGTTGCACGTTACTCGGAGGCGTTGTGCACCTCTGCCGCACTCCTTTCTACAGTACCGGTACTGCGTTCCAGGTTCCAGACACTACTGTGCGGACGTGCGGAAATCCTGTTCGTTTTCTCCCTGACTCGGAGGTAACCGTTTTTACCGTTCAGTATTTAAGTGTAATTGAGGTTTTCCGATGAAACTACCGTACGAGTACCAGTTACCCAGGTACAGTACCGTTACGTTGTAAGTAATGGTACTCAAAGTGTCATACTAGCATACATGGTAAAGCCATCTTCTTTCTATGACATATGCCGGCATATTCATACACTACGTACCACGCCGAACGTAATGTGAAAGGAATCCTGTCATTGCACATCGAAAAAGTCATTTTGCGGTGAATAGTCGTAGGCTTTTTGGATGACCGAAACTGCACATTCCCCGAAGTTCGTACACGCTTTTTACGATACGACCTCGTAGAATAAATACTCCGTGCACATACATCGAATGTTGACTGTTCTTTAGATCCGATGCGTTGACGAAGTGGTCGTACTCTGCTACGCGCTGCAAGCTGCAACGTTCGTTACAGAAGTGCACTAAAAGATCCTTGCAAAGAGGCGGAGCATCTTCGAAACTTGATGGTCGTGATATAAACTCCGAGCTCCGAGTACCGGGTAACTGCCCTAGAGAGTAGTCCATTCGGGTTTCATGTTCCATGACCAGCTCCCAACGTCTTCGTGGTATGGTACATTAATATAAAAGCATTCGACAAAGGACAAATCGAAGCAAAATGCAGGATATTTCGGTTTGTATAAATATTGAACCATTAGAGGTCCTTGACGACATGTTTTGAGGAGAAAATGAACCTCCTCCGAATAGTCGCACAGGTCTTCCTCAGTACCACCTAGGTGGTACCAGATACGACCTTTGTTCGACATTAGGAGTCCTTCATTTGTCATCTCCCCAATGTTTCAAAATCTAATCGGGAACCACGGATTAGATCAGGGCCTTTTCTGTATCGCTTGAACAGGAGGTTCAATAACAGGAATTAGTCCTTTGCTGCAGGATTTCCAAGTATAAGCCCTAAACTAACATTGTGGTCCTCTGCTGTTCTATGCCCCTTGCATGATCTTTCAGGATACTCGAAATTCGAAACAAGTTCTAATCCCGAAGGGGCAGTACTACCCACGTTGCCTTACAAGTTTTCTTACATATCTTATTTTTGATACAGTACAAGGATCGGACTATGGCCTACTTAGTGGGTTAGACTCAAATTTAATCACGATCAAGTATTTTTTACCAGAGTGTCGATCGCCTTCATACGGATTTTGTTGTCGTCATATCCAACCAAATCTTGTTTTACAGGGCCTCGTAGCCTCAGTATGTTCAATTCATCTGGTCCTTCAAATTTGTTTCATATAAAACTCTCACAATTGCAAGTTTTGTCTTCCTGCGAAGTAGGTAAGCCCAACACTTCGTCTCAGCAAGGAATCTCGCTTTACTATTGCTCCGGTCCATGTCACTCATCTTTCTTTCAACTTCAGCTATTCACACAATGGATAAACTATACCAAATCCTTGAAGATGCGCAATCGGTTGTGAACTGCGATCTCTTCACCACACCTATGAGTAATGAAATTCTGAACTTCTCTTCAGATTTCACACCTCTTCACGTACCATCGACACACATCAAACCCGTTTCCCGCAAGGCAGTGAAGGCTTCCAAGAAGCGCGCATGGAAGAAGCCGAAAGACAAGCCAAAGAGGCCCCTCTCTGCTTACAACCTTTTCTTTCAAGAAGAACGTAACTCTATCCTCGCGTCCCTTCCCAGCGACAGTCAGCAGATCGATGACGGCTTGACGGAGGAGGAGAGGCGACGCAAGCATCGCAAGACACACGGAAAGATTGGCTTCGCAGATCTTGCTCGCAGTATTGCCACCAAGTGGAAGAACTGTGAACCACAATCAAGAGCTTCGTTCGAAGCTAGGGCTGAAAGCGAGAAGCAGCGGTACAAGGTGGAGCTCGCGGCGTGGAAGAAGGCGCAAGAGGGCACTGTCGCCGCCTCTTCGTCCCACAAAAAAAATCCATCATTCGACAGCGCTTCTTCTGACGATGACCATTCAGCGAAGCATGGGCATCACAAACTCATGGCTACTGTCAACAAGCAACATACACAGACCTTGATGGACCCCGAATCCTTCATGGTTCCAAACTTGATGCAAGTTGTGTCGAACTCTGCGCTGATGCAACATACCCGATTCAACGAGCGACCGGCGGGATCAAGTAGCGTTCACGGATCTCTGATGGCCCAATGCGCCGCGAATCTCCTGAAACAATCTCCCGGTTTCCATATGCCATTAGCAGTGTTCGCTCAACACATGAACGGATCTAGAATGCAATCTCCAGCAATGAATCCACTTTCGATGAACGGCGCGATGTCTTTTCCGTCGGACACCACCCCATCAGTGCGAGATGACCAGTTTCCTGCAGAGTCATTCTCAAAGGACACATTCTTTGAGACAGCCACGGATGACGATGAGAGCACCTGCACGACGTCGGGACTCTTCTCCGAAGCTGATGATGGAGACTTTGATCGAGCGCAAACGATGGAGGAGGAGCTTAATCACTTTCTATACGACTTCGGCAACGAGGTATTACTTTCATGAAGTAATGCTAAGGTACTTTCAATTAATGCGTCTGGCAATTACTACTTCTAGTAGGAGAAGTTAGATCATTCAAGGGTATTATGTACATCACTACAATGGATCCCCTTCGGAATCGCTTTCGCCCGAACGGCCAAGAATAGGATACGCAATGGACTCTCTAGTAGAGTCATGTTCATCGGATGACTGCGCTTCAGGCTTCTTCCAGTCAAAATAACACCCGTGTTGGCTTAGATTTTTAGTTGAACTTGAATTTTTCACAGACACATACACTCCTTGCTCAACTCCTCTAGCTACTAGCTACGGTA
>JAKSYS010000862.1:0-15466 GCA_022925895.1 Fragilaria crotonensis | reverse complement strand
CAAGTACTGGGTTTGAAAATATCACCGGACAAACTTGGTATATGGCTACCACAGGGTGACGCTTACTTGTCAGTGTATTGCCCTCATTCCGGTGGTGGGATATTCCAACGTCTGACGACCTGGTGGTCGGACACTGCAGGCTGCTGGAGAGAGGTATTGGTACGGTATAAAACCTGCAGTATAATACCTCCGGTAGCGGTGGTAACCTTTTATCAAACCCTGGTATGTACCTCTTTCTCGCTTGTACGAACACTTCTAATGCATGATCGTTAGATACACAAAGCGCGGAGTCTCCTTCCATACTGCACTACCAGGGTACAAACAATGCAATGAGTCCGTGCTCCCAACACGAACACCCAGCTCTAGGCACCACGGTCTTACAGGCCCGTCAACTTTTCGCCATCTCACAACAGAGGATTACCGTTCGCGAATTTGTTGAGGTGGGACTGGAACAGGCACATTTGTCACCCGCCATCCGCCATTGACTTGCTCGACTAAGGGAGGAACGACCACAAAAAAGGAAAAACAACGTGCATGGCCTATGTTATTGGTTAACAACAAAATTCCCCATGATTGAGATAATCATCTCTCCTCGAAAAGGGAAAAGCAAGCGCACAGTTTCAACTTCGTTGCGTACTAGGCGTACTCAGTAGTGCCCTGTAATAAAGGATACCATTATTTGTCGACAAAGCCTCTCGATTGAACTACTTCTATTACAAAGTTGGTTCCAAGCATTGGAACAATGGAGAAAAGTGATGACTGCGGTGACTTTGTTGATGGGGTGGATTTTGAAAAATCCGGTTGTTTGCGAGCATACAATGAATGCTTCTTCTCGTTGATGCTGCTTAAGCAGAGGAGAATTTGGTGACGGCCTTGGTTCCCTCACTGACGGCATGCTTGGCGAGCTCACCAGGGAGCATGAGGCGAACGGCAGTCTGAATCTCTCTGCTGGAACTGTATTTGAGTGGTAAGGTGAGATCGTGGTTACGGCGAGGAAACGTTTCGTCATGTTCATCAAACTTACAGGGTAGCCTTCTTGTTGTAGGTTGCCAACTTTCCAGCCTCAGTGGCGATACGCTCGAAGATGTCGTTAATGAAGGAGTTCATGATGGACATGCCCTTCTTGGAGATACCGGTATCGGGGTGGACCTGCTTGAGAACCTTGTAGATGTAAGAAGAGTAGGTCTCGGTACGCTTCTTAGACTTGGTGGAAGTCGAGGCCTTCTTAGGGGCCTTGGCAGATTGCTTGGAAGGTGTCTTGGCCATGGTTGCGATAAAGAAATCTCGATCGAGTTTTGTGAGCTTCGATAAGAGGAGAGGAAACAATAGGCGGTACGTACAAGCGGTCTACGAAAGTTGGTAGGTACATTCCTACGCCGCGCCATTCTGAACGAGCAATCAAAACGGATGGAGACAGACACTCCATCTTTGTACAGAGCTAAATCTATCGAGCGCGCGCATGTCAAACATTTTCGAATCAAGCTGCAACGCAGACTTCCATTGGAAGCTCACAAAAAGCAATTCCGCTTCACTCATAACAACTACAAAGCAATCATGTCAGGAAAAGGAAAGGGTAAGGAGGCCGTGGTGAGAAGAAGTCCACCACTGCTTCCTCCAAGGCTGGTCTTCAGTTCCCAGTCGGTCGTATCGGGCGTTACCTTCGTCAAGGAAAGTATGCCACTCGAATGGGTGCCGGCGCCCCCGTTGCTTACCGCTGTCCTCGAGTACCTCTGTGCCGAGATCCTCGAACTCGCCGGAAATGCCGCCCGTGATAACAAGAAGAGCCGTATCGTGCCACGTCACCTTACCCTCGCCATCAAGAACGACGAGGAGCTCAACAAGCTTCTTGGAGGAGTCACTATCGCGTCTGGTGGTGTCTTGCCAAACATCCACGCTGTCCTTCTTCCAAAAAAGAGCGCCAAATAAATTCATTATTCAGCGCCTCAACTGAGGGAAACACTCCCTCGCCAACAACCGGATTTTACAAAATCCACCCAAAACAACAAAGTCGCACTGATCGTCATTACGACCTCTTTTCTTCTTTCAAACAGGACACATATTATGGAAGGCAATGGATTCGATTGCAATGTGAAGTATTCTCACTTTTAGGTACAGCTTGATATTGTCACCCGTTGCCCGAAATGCTTTTTCTCGCATACAGGTGAACCTCAACTGACATCGTGCTTCCAAGATAAATGATTTGTTTCTTCGTAATGCGTGTTGTCGTTCCATGTAGTATTCCATGTACAGTACTGTATAGTGAATTCTCTGGATTACGAGTATTCTCGAGTCTACTCTACTACTGGTACTAAGTAGTGACTGACTACACGAAAGGTCCGGCCACGCACCTCTGCTTGGTATTTATTGCATGCAGAAGCTACGAGAAGAAACGTCATTTTACCGGACCTCCCCGGAGACCGGTGTGCCTCAATGTTAACCGGCACTCGAGGGCTCGCACAAAACCAGTACAACGTACTCAGCTGTACGATTAATACTCCAGTACTTGTAGACTGGAGCGAGAGCTGCTCATGTCCCTGATTCTTCAGTTCGACTTCAATGCTGTCATTGGGCATCGGATGAGTTCCTACTTTTGTGTCGTCCGAGTACAATCACGTGCTTTCTGTTCATCTTCATACATTCGCCATCCATATCAAGCCAACCCTATTTAATAATGCGATCCGCCACCATGTCACTCACCTCCTGGTGGTTATCCACCTTCCTTATAGTCGTTCTCGGCTCCGTTGGCACTTTCCTTATGATCAAGGAATTCTTCGACCCGCTTTCTCCGATTGGATATCTCCGGTGCTGGCCAGGCCTGGCTGGGCGATGCCGGTCGCATGGTTCCATTTGAATCTGGTCCAAATGGAATTCAGACGAAGCTTTAGGTAATCTTGTCCCTGTATTTTGAAGGGCGTTATCTTGGGTCTCGGATCGCTGGGAATGCTCACGAGTCCATTTTCAACAATGCTTGTCAGTTTGTCACATGCGCCGCATTGCCTCTCGAAGCTTGTTACTATCTCATCAGTATCGTGTATTTTGCACTCGTTGGGTTACAAATGGCAATCCCAAGCATGGCTCTTGGTGGTGCGTTGTTGGCAGTATCATTCTGGAGACTGGAATCCTCGCTTTCGATATCAGCTCCTGTCTCGACGAAGCTGCTGCTCAATCTGTACTTGTTATACTTCCTCGCTACGGTGGTCGTGGGGTTAAATATGGTGCGACTTGCGCCAAAATACGATGCGGAAGTTGAAATGCTAGTGCGTGTGAGGATTTTTTACGAAGGACAACGGCATGACTTGGAGGAGGGATATGACTTGCCCAATGGATTCTACATCAAGAAATAAATAAGCGGTAGCATACGCTTCAAATGCAATACTATTTGGTTTCTCTTATAAAGGGCAACTCATCATTTGGGTCAAGCAAGTTCCTTCAATGTGAAGAAATAGATACGCTTCGGCAAGCTCCTTCAAATGCAATGCTGTCCGTAGGAAACGATGCGGAAACGTTCAATCCAGACGATATTTGAAGCTGCCACTTGTTGTAGCTATTGCGTCATGCCTGACTGCAACATCTAGATACGGACCGCTCTCAATAGTTGATCGCCTAGCGAGTGTGTTGTGCGTAGTGCGGACGTGGATGCTACTTGCCAATTGGTGATAAGCATATCTAGCAGTATAGTACCTGGCATTCAGAGACCTCACAGGCGATAGGGTGGTCATATTGATGTCTGCTGCCAGCAGGGTTTCAGGCACAGTGGAGCCTGTAGCATGTTGTACTATTCGACTCAAGAATATAATAGCATTGGCGTAAGAGTACTCTCGGAATATCACCCATCACCACAAACCACCACTCTAGAGCTTATCATACACCAGCATATGTATAGTGCAAAGAGAAAGGGTACATATTAACCAGCTCCCCTTTTGTTTTTCTTCACTTTTTTTCGAAGAGAATTTTATCTCGTGTACCAGTACACAGTACAAGTACCTGCTACTCGCCCGAGTACTTGTACACTCGAGAGAAGCCCCAACCAACTGTTACTGGAGTACTGTATCACATTCCATACCGTCTACTAGCGGATTGAGTACGGGTACGCTGATTTCTGGTCAGCGCTCAGTTCAATCTCTGAGTACCGTATTGAGGATCTTCCCCCTATGCGTGAAACGAGATCGAAGATCTCCATTCTCAGTGTTCGCATTTTGGTTTCCTTTGCGAACCCGTGCTTCCAACACAACATTAGACTGCATTCTCTCTCGCTCTATCATTTTCACGAAAAGAATTCACATTCGCGAACCAACTCATAAAAATCGCAACGCACCGAGAAGAACACCTTGATCCGAACCCGTATCCTCATGCAGAGAGCAAAGATGATAAGGCTTTCTCTCTTGACGAAACCAGTGTTTCAGCGGGTCAGTCGGACAGCCTTGGTTCTACCATTATCATCGACAAGATTCCTTTCTACTTTGACTGACCACGCGTACACGAAGCCTCCTTCCGTCGAACAATGGGAGAAGCTAGCTGCGAAGGAACTGTCTAACTCCAAAGTCTCCGTAGATTCACTGCGAACAGAACGAGTTACCCCAGAAGGCATTGCGATACAGCCAGTCTACTACGATCTAGAATCCGACAACCCAGAAATGCCTGGAGTATTTCCATACACCCGTGGCCCATACGCCACCATGTATACCTACCGACCCTGGACTGTCCGACAGTATGCTGGATTTTCCACAGCCGAAGAATCAAATGCATTTTATCGAGCAAACTTGGCCGCCGGCCAACAGGGCTTGTCTGTGGCATTTGATTTGCCTACGCACCGGGGCTATGACAGCGACCATGAGCGTGTCGTCGGAGACGTCGGAATGGCAGGTGTCGCCATAGATTCGGTGGAAGATATGAAGATTCTCTTTGATGGCATTGACCTCACCAAGGTCAGCGTCAGCATGACCATGAATGGCGCTGTCTTGCCGATCATGGCTATGTATGTTCAAACAGCACTGGAGCAAAGCCCATCCTTGAGCGCAGCAGATGTCATGAAATCACTACATGGAACGATTCAAAACGATATTCTCAAGGAATTCATGGTGCGGAACACCTACATTTACCCACCGGAGCCTAGCGTCAAGCGCATTATTGCTGACATTATGGGATTTACTGCGGTGCATATGCCGAAGTTCAACTCGATCTCAATTAGTGGATATCACATGCAAGAAGCAGGCGCGGATGCAGCGCTGGAGATGGCATTCACAATTGCTGATGGGCTAGAGTACATCCGCACTGCCGTCAACGAAGCGGGGCTTCAAGTAGACGATGTTGCACCTCGCCTATCATTCTTCTGGGGTATCGGAATGAATTACTACATGGAAATTGCAAAAATGAGGGCTGCGCGTCGCGTTTGGGCGACAATGGTCGAAGCGGAGTTTGCTCCCAAAAGTCAAAAGTCTCTTTTGCTTCGAACTCATTGCCAAACGTCAGGTTACACACTTACGGAAGCTCAACCCATGAACAACATCATTCGAACCACCATTGAAGCATTGGCGGCTGTGCAAGGCGGTACTCAAAGTTTGCACACCAACTCGTATGATGAAGCGGTCGGTCTGCCGACTGTCCAAACTGCTCGAGTTGCTCGCAACACGCAATTAATTCTTCAAGAAGAGACGGGTATTTGCGAGGTAGCTGACCCCTGGGCTGGTAGCTACATGATGGAGAGCTTGACAAATGAGATTGCTGACAAGGCCATGGAAATCATTAAAGAAGTAGAGGAGATGGGCGGAATGACAAAATACATTCATTCCGGCTTGGCCAAACTAAGAGTGGAGGAGAGTGCAACAAAGAAGCAAGGCCGAATTGATTCTGGTCAAGAGACAGTGGTTGGAGTCAACAAATATCGCCTGACAGGTGAACAAGAGAAAGATGAAATGACCGCTGTCCTCCAGATTGACAATTCCGCTGTTCGAGATGGCCAAATCAAACGCTTGAATGCCATCAAAGCTACTCGTGATGAAGTCAAAGTGCAAGACATATTGGCCAAAATTGAAGCCACCGCGCGAATGACAACGAGTACCAGCCGTGGTGATGATCACAATAATCTTATGAACCTTTGCATTCAAGCTGCTGCCGCTAGGTGTACCCTCGGGGAGATGTCGCTGGCCATGGAGAATGCTTGGGGTCGACATGTTCCTTCTTCGTCAGTTGTGCAAGGAGCCTACCATTCTTCATTCACTGGAGGAAGCAAGCAGGATGGCATTGATGAGTATAATGAGATCCTCAAGAACGTGGAAGATTTTGAACGGACAGAAGGTCGGAGACCACGAATTCTGGTTGCTAAGATGGGCCAGGACGGTCATGATAGAGGAGCCAAGGTCATTGCAAGCGGCTTTTCAGACTTGGGATTTGATGTTGATGTCGGTCCGCTCTTTCAAACTCCAGCGGAAGTGATGCTCCAGGCGCTAGACTCTGACGTACACGTGATTGGCATCTCCTCTCAAGCTGCGGGCCACAAAACATTGCTGCCAGCATTGAAGGAGGAGCTTGCCAAGGCAGGTGCCAACCACATTGTTGTTGTGGCAGGTGGAGTCATTCCGCCACAAGACTACGACTTTCTATTGCACCAGGCGCAATGCTGCAGTGCTATCTTTGGTCCCGGGACACGAATCACGGATGCCGCCCAGCAAGTGTTGAATCTCATTCCTCGAAATTCCAACTGAACAGTTATGCGTATTTGAAATCCAGTCGATCAAAATTGATGTGGCATCAGGTACCCTAGGTCTACATCCCTCCCATTATCTAATTCTTTCACGTACATTCATAGAAATTCCTCAACTGCCGGATGTGCTGCCAAGATCTCGGATCTTCAGGCGTTGCCTCCCTGTACCATTGCGTCAGCCTCATTTGTTGTTACCGAAAGTCAAATAACCACTTGTCGATTCTGTCCTGGCGAGTTACAGCCATCAGCTTTGCCACGATTGGGTTCATGTTTCTTTTAAGTTATCATGATGGATAGATGGTTTGCCGTCATGGTGGTTTCAGCGTGCGAGTCGATGCAGTGTTTGCGGTGTTAAACATTTAAAAGGGGTATAGACAGCGCACTGAGTTGGACTTGCAGATAACAAGCTGGTACTTCCATCAAGGATCACATACATGCTAGGTATAGTTTAAAGTTTGATGGGCGGCAATGGTTCAATGAGTGTATGAGACAGAAGTAGGATGTATGCCAACATTTTTACTGTATTGAAGATCATCTTTGTTAATCAATAGTTCGGAGTGTTGGTGTTGGTGGTGTTATTGTTGGTGTTGTGGGTGAGGTTGTTGGTGGTACCAGTAGTACTGTATTCAAGGTCATCGTTGTTAATCAATAGTTCAGGACCTGCAAAAGGCCCTTTGCTTGTCCTTGCCAGCCTTGTCCCTCTCTCTTGTTTTCTTAATTATGTTGACATTGACACCATGCATCCTTGCAAGTTCTTGGTGCAACTCAACAAGGAGACAGTACGACTGTCATGCATTTAAGATATTGAAGGGTTCCACCAGCTCTGCTTTCAGTTCAAATGTTGTTTTGTTTCTTGTTGGGGATGACCAGGCAGTGCTGGAGAGAGCATCATGTGGCTTGAGCTCTCTCTCCTGCATAGTCATCCAGAATGGCCCAGCATCACCAGGTTGGAATACAAACGATTGAGTGTCGCCAACTCCGACGCCTCTGTTCGTGCTATAGTATGCATCTAATCCATTAGTCATTGAAGACAAATGCAAAGGCAAATTGAGGAAACAACTCTTTCAAACAATCAATGCAATCCTCAAATAGACTTGCCATGTGATTATATGTCCAAAATCCCTTTTTATTCAATCCAGGTTCAACGTAGACAACAATCAGGGATTTTTCAAATCCATTTAAGTGCTTGACCATGGATTGCAAGCTCTGCATCCACATCAATGTAAGTCTTACTGCAATGTGTGTCATTGTTGATTTCATCCACTACATTTGATTCGTCATCATAACCCCAAACCCAGTTTCCCGTGACTGCAGACCAGCCAGATATCGTAAGACTTAAACCTTCTGATTTTGAAAGAAGAGCCTGTTAACCTCCTGGTGCAACCCACTGCCAATTCCCAAGTAGGAAATGGTTGTAGACACTCTTGTCTTGGCTGAAGATCATGAGGGGGTTGATGCCTGATGCCTTCTGCATGCTCAGTTTCCTCCAAAGGGACCGAAGCCAACGCTTACGGCGTATTCATGAAGTAAGCACGAGTTGTCAACACAGAACTTGACCATGTTCTTGTTGTCAGTTGAAATATATGAGTATCCACGATTGTTGTCATCTGATAATTTTTCTTTCTTCTCCAAGCTTCTACGGTCTCTGCTGTAAATTTGTCCATCAATTCATCCTTGACTCTAGCTAGTTCTTTAAGATTCTGGTGCAGAACCCATATCATTGTTTGAAAATCACGTCTGGTCGCTCATGTCCGTCCACAAAGAATGATTTCTTTCGGAGGCTATACAAAAACCCGAGTCATTTGAGCCAGCGCCATGTTGTTGCAGTTATGAAAATGGGATGCTCAACAGAAGACTGAATTGAATCTTCTTCTCATGCTTGTTGTTCTACTTTGTTGTCTGTCATGCTATTGTTGGTTACTCTCCTTAGTGGTGCTTGCATAAGTAGCTTCTAGCACAATGCAGACTCATTGATGCTGCTGCAGCTGCAGCTGCATTTGGAATCAAGCAATTGTCTATCTCATTCCTTGCCAACTCCACCGTTAGATTGGCAAGATTCTCAGACCACTTTCCAAGCCATGGATGTGTTATCTCTCCCTGCATGTAGTATTCAAGCAATTTTGGAAGAGGATGCTTCTTTTGTTTGTTTAGAACCTTTGCATTTGGCAACAGAAAGCACTTCCCATTTGACCTTACAGAATGTTCCATCCAGCCACAGTTTGCTCACTTGTTGTGGCAGCTTCAATTCCAGTGTTGCTGCAACCGGCTAATATTGCCTGAGCACAGAATTCATCTCCTAGAATGGTGTGGAAGCGGATGCCTTTGTTTGGAACCTTTGGATTCAGCTACAGAAAGCGTTCGCCATTTGACCTTAGAGAATGTTCCATCCAGCCACAGTGGTTTGCTCACTTGTTGTGGCAGCTTCAATTCCAATTTTGTTGCTGCAATTGGCTACTATCATTGTCTGAGCGCAGAATTTGTCTCCTTATGCGCATGCATATACGCTATGCAAAGGATTGAACACCTCTGCCTTATAATGAATATGTCACATGAGGCAGGAGCACCAGAGGTTACCTTTGTCATGCTTATCTGCCATGCCCTTCCAACCATCCACTGTTCAATTGGCCTGTTGGAGTCATTTGATTCTTTTGTCAATACCATTTTTTGACATGACATTCATCCCTTGGATAGTCAAAAAGAGTTTCTTGGCTTCCGGACTATCCCATTATGTCTCTGTCACAAGTCTACCTGACAGAGGAGGACTGTGCTTGTGCTTCTTCTCATCATTCTGAGCTGCAATTTGAGCGAGCTTCAACTTTTTGTTTGCCAGAAGACAAGATTGCAGGGAGATTTTGTTGTTGCTGGTCAAATCCACAGCTATTTTTGGGTGGGTCATGAGCAATGCTGGTTTATCAATTGCTCATTCATTGCTGTATCTTCTTGCAACAATGTGCTCATTACTACTCCTGAACCTGTAATAAAGTATCCCCAAATGCTTCTTCACTAATTTGTCAAGGGACAGGTGCCTGTTGCACGATGCCAAGAAAAAGGCCAGTCATATTTGAGTCACTGAGATCATGGAGAAGTACCATCCCGCTACCCTGGGAAAATGCTCTGTTCATGCTGATGGCTCCTCTAGTGGCTGAAGTCTACTATGTCCAGCATCGGAAATTGCTTGGGCATTTAGGTCTTGAAAGTATGTCTTTTCGGATAACAACTTGTTTTGATATCAGCCTTGCTTGGTATCTTCAAGCCAACACTAGTAAAACATCTGAAGCATCAGCACAACACCCAATGCTCCTGAGCGAGTCCTGCCTTTTGCAGCAGATGCCTTTGGTACTTGGTTTATTGAAGTTAGGTAGAAAGAGGTGGGGCTGATGGGGACTGGAAGATGATGAAATAGTAGTTTGATTTTAATGGTTTTCAGCGTTGTTTTTGGGGTGATAGTGATCAAGTTGTTTGTATGAACGAGGATGCCAGATCAGAATTCACTCCGGGGTGCTGGTGTCACTTTAACTTGTTGTAGTAGTACTTGTACCAGGTACTCGAGTACCATCCCGACACAATTGTTGCTATTGTTTTGTTTTGGAGGCGTGAACCCAGCCATACTGGAATGCTCGCTCTCTCTTTGCATGATACCACCTACTAGTCTACTTGTACCGGTACTTGTAGAGTAGTCGTAGCGGACTCAGTACAACCTGTTGGAACTTGGAACTCGGCGAGTAGAATTTTGAATACAACAGTCAGTACTCGTACTGAGTATTGTATTGCACGGAGGTACTGTACAGTGCAGAGTAGAAACACATTTATGGACGTGGTTTGATTACGTCGTCTCAAAACCTGCAGGCAGTGACGTTTGTACTCCGTTTCGTTGTTGGTTGTTTGGCATGTGAGCATCACACATCGCACGTAGGTCAGTACCAGAAACATCTGAGCATCGCAATCGGAGCGCCAGGTACTGCCAGTAGTACAGGCTTGGACATCACGTAAATCCGGGTTTTCATTGTAGATCCTACGGCTTGCTCGTTACCAGACAGACGAGCGTTCCTGGTTTTCCCACATTACAGAGAACTGAGACGCTAATCACAACTTACATCATCAATTTCCATCAGGATTGCGAAGCAAATCTTCGCTGTTGTAATCGAAATCTTGTCGACACGAAGTGAATTAATAACCTAAGGGATGCACTCAATCCAGCGTTTCTGCCTGCTGGTATTTCTGGCCTCGTATCTTTGCTGCGTCGATGCTTTCACTACTCCAAGTCGCTTCCAGCCGCCGGTGTCCCGTAAAGGGAACGCAATCTCCAGATATCCACAGCAGCGCGTGGAGTACAGTGCCGGAACAGTGAATTATATGACCTTGCAAGAGGTTCAAGATGGAGGAAAGGTAAATTAGTCTAGAAACACCGTACGCCGCTGAAAGTGTCGTGTTGTCAATCTCATTGTTTTGTTATCCAGGATTTGCTTCGGGGCGGGGTTAAGAAGTGCCGTAAAGTTATGGAGAGCACCAGAATCACTATTCGACGAATTCTTGAATGGCAGAAGAAACGCGGTGTGAGTTTGATCACCGCTGCAGCGCTTACTCTCTCAGTTCTCTTCTGCTCCCAGCAGACTCTCGATTCCTACGTGCGTCCCGGTCATTTGAACCAACCAGAGGTTCACACAGTCCAGCGCCAGGCGCTCGCAGCGAGAGGAGGTCGAACGCAGGCCCCCAGCAAACGTGCATTGGTAATGACAGAGTCAATTGTTGGGGAGGCTATGGAGACCACTTCCAGGAGTGTCCAGGAGGCAATGAACGATCTTTTTCAGTTCATGAAAGGACCGAAGTCTGATACGTTGTTGCTACTCATGGCAACATCGCTCATCACCCCGTTCTGTAAGCGATTGGGAATTTCGCCGATTCTAGGCTTCCTAGGTACTGGCATGTTGGTTGGTCCTTACGGCAACGGGCTTATCACGGGTATCCACACGACCGAAATTCTGGCAGAATTGGGTATCGTGTTCTTCCTTTTTGAGATGGGCATTGAGTTGAGCATCGAGCGACTTCAGTATGAAGAAGGACGTCTTTGGGCTGGGTCTCTGTCAGTTCCTCTTGACAGCCGGTGCTGTGGCGGGTGTTGGTTCCATGGTTGGTCTTCCAGCTAACGCCCTAGTCGTGTTGGGAGGAGGAATTGCTTTGTCAAGTTCTGCCTTTGTACTTCAGCTTCTCAAAGATAAGAACCAGCTTGCCACGCGTTTCGGTAAGGCGTCCTTTGGGGTCTTGCTTTTCCAGGATTTGGCGGTAGTTCCGCTCCTAGTGGTGACGCCAATTCTTGCTGGGAGTGGAACAGGATTGGTCGCTGCGTTGGGGTCGGCGGTGCTGAAGGCGGGGATGGCGCTGGGGGCAATCGCAGTTGCGGGGCGTTACCTTGTGAACCCGCTGTTCAAAACAGTTGCAGAGGCAAGGTCACAGGAGGCCTTTTTGGGAGTGATTCTACTCACTGTGCTAAGTATGTCTTTCATGACCGAGGGTTTGGGACTCAGCAACACTCTAGGAGCGTTCCTCGCTGGAGTCTTGCTTTCGGAAACAAAATACCGGCATCAAGTGGAAGCCGATATTGCGCCATTCCGTGGTATCTTGTTGGGTCTCTTCTTTATCACTGTGGGTTTTGAGATCGACGTCGGCTTGATCGTGTCCAAGTTCCCACTAATTGCTTCCATAGTTATGGGGATCATCGGTGTCAAGGCTGCGGTCGCCACATCGCTCTCCCTCGCATTTGGATTGAGCCTTTCGACATCTCAGCAGACAGGTTTGCTTTTGAGTCAAGGAGGGGAATTCGCGTTCGTAGCCTTCGGATTGGCACGTTCGCTTGGTATCTTCGATGCGGCCACTACCAAGATCCTGTTGACGTCAGTTAGTCTGACGATGGCTCTCACCCCTGCCTTAGCATCTTTGGGAGCCGTCATCTCCAAGCAACTTGAAGAGAAAACAGATTTTTCTCATTACTTGGGCCAGGACAGCGACGCTGTGGAGATTAAAGAGAGCGACGACTTTGCTGTTGTTGTGGGGTATGGCGTTGTTGGCAAGGTCGTTTGCGACCTCCTTGACCGTAAGTTCATTAAGTACGTCGGTCTCGAAATCGATCCCAACAAGGCCATCCAGGCTCGAAATAAGGGACTACCTGTATTCTTCGGTGATATCGGCAGGCCTGAGGTTGCTCAGGCTTTTAACGTAGGAAAGTCAAGGTGTGTCATCGTTTGCATTTCCGACAAGGAGGAAACGAACCGTGCTGTCATATCACTTCGTCGCGAGTACCCCAATTTGAAAATCTTTTGCCGCGCCAAGGATGCCGATCATGCGCAACGGTTGCAGAAGACACTTGACGTCGCTGCCATGATACCGATCCTTCCGGAGGATAACTTCTTATTGACGCTACCATTCGGAGGTGCTGTCCTGAAGAGTCTGGGTGTTTCTGCGGAGGAAACGAATTCAATTTTGGAATCGAAGAGAAAGGAGATGATGAGTGGACGTGGGCTACGAGACGGCGAAGAAGAAGCCACCCTCCTTCAGCTTGGAATCATGGTGGACAGCTCGACGAGCGATAGTGCCTCTCCCAAGAATGACGAACAAAGTCCAACGGAAGCCGCTGCAGCTGCTCAAGTCGAAAAAATGGAGATCAGGAGTCCTATGTTAGCAAGTATTATTGAGGCCAACTGTCCTGGAGCTGTTATTGATATCAAGAGTACGGAAATTAATGGAGAAGGAACGAATGTGACAGTTCCAGTCGCGGTTGACGTTGTGGAGTAAGAGTCTACAGGAAGACTTCCTTTATAACTCTCTTTGAGAGGTCGGATCACTAAAGATGTGTGCTCATCGAAGCTCCGCTGATGCGGAATCCACCAAAAACGCACATAGCAAACAATTTATATACATACGCTGAACATCATGGAAACAAGATTGTTCTTATCTGTGCGATAATGTTACGCGCCACCGCTACGCCATTCTCAGCTGATAGTCCCCATTGGCGGTGATGTATCGCACCCAGGGTAGCGCTTGATAGCCACTTCGTTCGATAATCTTTAGGTACCGAACCTGGATACCACTAACAGTGAAGTACGGGATCTCAAATTTGACGCGAATGGGGCTTTCCAAGCATTTTCTCCCTTCCTCTTCCCATCTGCATCAACATCAGCAGCGCTAATGGAGGGCAGACCGAAGTGGGCTCTCATGAGGTACTCTCTTCCTCCGTGGAACTGTTTGATAGTCCAAACGACAGCATCTTTGTCTGGAAGGTATGTCACTGATCCAACACTGCACTTGAAGGACGGGCTGTCGACATCTGGTGGGACCGGAATAATGATTTCGACATTGTTGGCGACACTACGAGACTTGAATTGAGATCGTGTCTTGATCATGTACTCAATACGTGATCCCTTATGCGGTTCCACGACCGCTTCGACCCAAATGAGGGGCTTGACGTGAGTGTTCAGACGATACGTCATGAGATCGAATTCGCCGTCAGGAGGAATAAAACTGATAGTTCGGTCGTTCTCGAAACGAGCCAATCGAACGCACTGGTGGAACTTGATATCTTCCAGCTCAACCGCCTTCCCTGTCTTCGCTTGGCCAGTGCGGCCAGTCGCTTCAAACATAACCTTATCATTCAAACCCAACTTGAGTTCTGGCATACCGGACAAAAATGACCTCATCTTGACAGCACCATTGATTTCACTGTGCAACACCGTGCCATTTGCCGCAACCAGAAGGTTCAGTTTCTCCACAACATCCAAAAAGATTTCATTCTTCTTGTGTTTGATGCCCTCCGCACGCCAACTAACAGCATTCGTCAAAGCCACGGGAGGCTTGGATTTATCGCTTTCCTTCATGCGGTTACCCTCTTGCGTGATGAAAGACTTGAGGATAGTCGAATCGACACTTTGAGGAAGCCCGTGATCCATCGTTTCGTCCATCAGCTCATAGATGATAACGAAGTTATCTCTTATCGACTCTTCCTCTAAATTTCCAAAGTAATCCTTGAAAACCGACGCTAACTTGTACAGAAATGTCAACATCAACGCCACATTAGAGTTCTTAACAGTGACGGCACAGAGATATAGGTTGTTGTGCTAAAGTAGGAGAAGGAAACGCATCAGCGGCCGATCAAGAGGCGTCCATGGTCCAAGGCTTCCAGCAAGTAGAGCTGGTACTTACTGCTACGTAAACATAAGTTTCACCTCCGGGTCCGGAACTTCCCACATCCTCTGCGGACATCACATCTCCGTTTGGATCAATCTGAAAGACTGGCTTCTTTGCCTCGTCTTCGACATTGTTCAGATAGTTAGCGAACCTCTCAATGGCCTTCGTGAGAGGAACGTCACCGCGATAATTACGAGAGATGATGGATTTGCCAGAAAGGTCCGTGATGAAGATTGCGGAAGCGACCATGGTGATAATTTTGTTGTGCCAGAAGCCAAGTGGCTGCACAGTACACCGTACTGGGCAGTCCAACGAGAAAAAAGTCTTTTTCTCCAGACCGGCAGATATTGATAACGACAGTAGCCATGAGATTCCAGTACGGTATTATGTTCCAGAATCCACGGTACAAGTACTTGTACCTTGTACTACGAGTACCCTCTGACTACTTATTCACAACCACAGTATTTGTATGGCAACTGCTAGTACAAAAGGCAAGTGTCGAAGGGGGCATCCTATTGCCGTACGAGTACAATCATGGGCTCGAGTCGTCCCCGGTTCACGTTCATACTACTACAGTACAAGTACCCTTCT
>JAKSYS010000861.1:0-15502 GCA_022925895.1 Fragilaria crotonensis | reverse complement strand
GAAGTAATAAAAAGATTAAAGTAGAAGTTGTGAGTGGAGTACATGAGAGGTACTCCACTAATTAGACTATCTACATACCTGACTTAGTAACAGGTATGTCGGAGTGCATACGCACCGGGCAGTACCGTATTGTGAATACGGTACCAAACAGCACGGTGCTATACACGTACCATGGACATATTGTAAGTCGTGACAAACATGCAGTAACACACTCCCCATTGTATGCGTCATGAAGACAAAAGCAAAACAATGAGTATAGGAATGCATTCGGAGAACGGCAACAATTGACATTTAGTCGCGTGTCATCCAAGGCGCGCCATAGTGTCCCATCAAACGACGAACGTGTCGGAAGTGCAGCGTGGTGCCGAGCGCTTTGGTGAGAGCGTCCGCTGGGTTGATGATACCCGGGATGTGACAAAGAATGATATCGCCGTTGGCTTTCCATTCTTGAATCGCGAAGTGTTGAATATCAATGTGTCGCGAGCGTGGAGTTGGTCGGCTCGAATTGATCATCAGAATCGCAGCTTGATTGTCCTCATACAAGATCGTCGGCCCGGGTTGTTCGTAATCCACTCATGGAGGATGGACCGCAGGTACTTGGCGATCTTGGCGGCTTGACGGCGGCGATAAACTCGGCTTCGGTTGAGCTCGTGGAGACAGTGGACTGGACTTTCGACTTGTACGCAATCGGTCCACCGCAGAGCATGAAAGCGAGACCGGTGATCGAGCGTCGTGTGCTGAGATCCGTGGCATGAGCAGCGTCAACGTAACCGGCGAGGTGGGCGATTGCGGCTGAGAAGTCGGGCAACGAAGTGTCGGACACCAGGACGATGAAGTCTCCAACTGGGAAGGTATCGATCGGAGCAGGACGCCAAAAAATCAGTCCCCAGTCCTTTGTCATGCGCAGGTATCGTGCAAGGCGACGCAAAGAATCAAAATGAATCTTGACAGGGTGATCCGAAAAACGAGCAAGGAGCGTGACGGCGAAACCAATGTCGATGCGGGCCACAACGTAAACGTAGATCACACAACCGAGAATGCTGCGATAAGAGAATCCGGCATTGTCCTCGTATTCCATGAGTGCGGTAGCGGTTGCGGTGGCAGCGTTATCATAGTCAAGGAATAGTTGCGGGATCGTCGACATGGCGATGGGTTCGATTGGGCGCTCGCTGGATTCGCGGTTGCCTGGTGAGGACCATCCGTAGTGTTCGAGGAACCGGTCGATATACGATTCGCAGGTCACTTGGATATAGTGGCGAGATTGAATGATGTCAACACCATTGAATGAGTTGAGGACCCTTCATCGCGTAGATCAATCTTGTCCTCCGCACAGATAACTGCGACCAATTTCGAATTGATTCAACGTTGCGGCATCCGATGGCTAGATCATCCACTTGTCGAGAGATAAGCATCTTCCATCCATCGTACGTTCCGTGGTACAAGCTGCGTTCGTGCGTGGTCGATTTGAAGCCATGCCGATGCAGGACCTTGTTTATGAAACTCCCATAAGGCACCGGATTCTGGATGACCTTGCAACGCGTGTTGGACTGGGAGCACATGATCACGAGGCACGTTAAAACCGTTGCGAAGGAGGAACCAGTCGGCGTACGGTTGGTCGATGTATACGAACGTAGGCTGGTCGGGAGGTGGCGAGTTGGCGTAGGCGTTTGTCGCGTCGACCTTGATGCAAATGTATCCCTCGTTCGCACACAGGGCAATGAACATCCGCATGCAGGGTTGCTCGATGCATGAAGAGTATGTGTTTGCAAGTTTCAAGGCGGGGCGGCGCGAGGGGATCCATCACAACAATTGCGTGCCTTTCGAGTTCCATCGGCCTTGATGGAGTAATTCCAATGCTGGCGGAGAATAATGGCGCCGGCAGGTGGGTAGACGGCGGGTCCATACATCTCCTGTTTGGCCATGGAGTCGAGTTGCTTTGCTTCAGCCAGTTGCCAATCTTTCCAGTTTGATAAACGCTGTAGCTTGCGACGCGTAAAACTACCAAGAGCCTGTTCTTCTTCCGTCCCAAAAGCAGTAGTATTCAGGCTGCGCATCGAGCAGGAGCTGGTCGTGTGGGAGAGGCTCATGCATCGTGATTGCGATACGGGGCTCCGGTGCTGTTGCGTTTGGGACAGGGAGACGAAGGCGCCGAGGGGCAGGGCCACGAAGGAGATCGATGAGACGTAGCTGATCAACGGACAAGTGAAGCGGGCTGTCGTTCGGGCGAGCGCTGACCGGGATATAGCGGTCAGGCGCGAAAACGATCGTGAACGAAGCGGCGTCTGACGCAGCGACACCGGTCAAAGCGAGGATGATCGACTCGCACGAGAAAACGGAGATGCCATCGATGGATACGATGTAGGCGCCGATGTATTTGCGACGCACATTTCGGATGCGAGCGGCCGAGGAGCTGGGGGCGACGCCAGAGAGGTAGCCCCGCTTGCGTATGTGACACGCGGAGATTTCAAAACCGAGGGTTGGGTGGTCGCATTTGATTGCTTGCGTGATGGAGTCGAGGCGGTGGAACGGGTCGTCGGACACCTCAAGGTTGAGGGGGGAGAGCGAAGGACGTTCAGCGGGGACGACGCCGTCAGGGGACAGGAGACGGAGGGCTTGCACGTTGGGCGGAGCGTCGGCGAGATCATTCATACCTTCGTCGAAACGAGCGTGTGTTGCAGTTTTGACGAGGAACTGGCCAGATCAAAATAGTACAAGATTTTGAGTGAGCGAGAATAGCCGAGGAACACGCCAAGTCGCGAGTTGGGAACAACACGTCCGTAGCGTGTCGTAGTGGGACGCACGTGGACGCGGCAACCGAAGGTTCGTAGCTTGGACAAATCCGGGAGTTCGCCACCACATAATTCATGAGGACTGGACAAACGGGCGCCGTGGGGGATAAAATTGTATAAGCGCACGAAATGATAGAACGCATACGGCCAGAAAGCGGGACGGAGATTGGCGCCAGTCAACATGGCGCGCAAAGCATCACCGATAGTTTGGTGAGGGCGTTCGCCAGGGCCATTTTGGTGAGACGAGTCAGGGCCAGTGAGTTGGGTCTGATAACCAAAATTGGCGAATGTATCAAGGATTTCCCGACAACGTCAAGTTCCCCTCCACCATCCATTCGAACATATTTACCGGCGCAGGTGGGTGCGTTGTTTGCGAGCCATTGGTTCAACCAATCCACCGGCGGGGCTTTGGTCGCAAAGGCGCGGCCAATCAACCGACCACTGAAATGATCGGTGATCAAAACGTAGCAAGTTTCGCCGTTGTGGCCAACCAAATTATCAAAACGCTTGGAATCGGAGCTCTTCTGGACCATGAAAGCGAAGTCGATGCCAAGGCCTTGAAGGCATGCGGTGGCGGTCATGGTGTTGGCATGGCCGCGCGGTGTCTTGCGGAGCTTGGAAGCCATACAAACCGCGCACTCGTCGATGGTGTCAGGAGGCTAAGCGCCGGCATGCCACGAGTATGCTTGTGGAGTTCGGAGAGCCGGCGAAAGTTCAAATGACCGAGACGTTGGTGCCACAGCATACGGAGGGCGGAGCGTCAAGGGCATGCACAGTGAAAAACTCGTCGATAGCGGATCCAGAGCCGTCCTGAAACTCCGGAGGTGGGACGAATTTGGGGCACCGAGACCGGATGGGTGGCAAACGACGATGGACAGTGTGCGGAGGAGGCGCAACAGCGATGGTCAGAGGGTCAACCACAAAACGCTGGGGTCCGCATGGCAATGGGGCGATGTGAGCATCTGTCGACGGGACGAAGAGGAATCGGTGAAGGTGAGACCGCCTCGGAGACGAGTAGGTTGTAGACTGATACAGATATCTTCGGTGGTCTGCGTGGATGCGTTGCCAGGAAGCGGATCAGACCGATGCGATCTTCGGAACTGTTCATGCTGTAGCCATCGCTTGCAAGTTGCTTTGCAATCGCGCAGTGGCTGATGATGACACCGGGGATAGACGCGGTGTGATATGTTCGGACGAAAACACAGCACTGCGTGAAACTGGATGCGTTCAACGAGTCACGACAGCAAACGACGGAACACGGAAGGCAGGAAGACACAGGAACCCAACGCCATCGGGGTGATGCGAGTGGCTACCGGCATCAAAGAGGCGAACCTTGGTGTTCGACTTTGCAAGGGCACGATACGAGAAGAGGAGGAAGCGTCGCTCGTTGTACACGCCATAGAACCGTTGTCGGCATGTGCATAGATCGCGCGCGAGTTGGTGTCATACGTTTCGGATAACCGACGGAATAGGAAACTCTCAGGTCAACCGCTGGAATTTCCGATGAAACCTCAAGTAGAGTGCCTTCGTCACAAATGGATTCGAAGAATGGGACGGTTGTGTCGATGTTAGCACAAGACTGAAGGTCAATGGGTTCGAAACAAAGATCAAAGTCGTCCGATGATTCCGGGAAGGATCCACGCAAAGCATTCAATTGATAACCGTCGGGTGAGACGTCGTCGTCTTCAGTGGCAGGAGTGGCGTCGTTACTATGGGATCGAGGTTGTACCTCGGTGACATCCGAATCTTCGGAGGTTGGTTTCGAAGGATGCTGCGAACCGTGCGAACCCCGGGGATGGACGCCCATCGGCATTTCGAATGTTGATGCGGCTGCGGAAGTGGGAGTGCGCAGCGGCGACTTGACTCTTTAGCTGTGGATGACGTTGCGCGAGACTCTCCGCGACGATGTAGTCCACAAAACGATTGCAATCGGTCAAGGTGTGACCGGTTTGGTGGCATCAAGGCACGTGGCCGAATTAGCCTGGTTATGCGACATCGCCCGAACCAGAAGATCTACTTCGTGTTCACCCAAGCAGTCTGTCGTTCCGAAGAGCATCGGGGGACAGAGGGCAGTTTCGATGCGTCGCACGACTTGGTTCGACGGAGAGTACGATCCCTTGTGCTGGTGGGCGGTGGGCTGTGACGTCACGTCCGATCTCAATGGAGTATTGGACGAAAGTCGTGGCAAGTTGTGACATCGTGAGGTGGAATGGGAGTGTATCCGGGTGCGACCGTGCGGCGGTCGCGTTCCACTAGGCGACGGAACTCAGATCGCCACTCAGTGGCGAGATTACGAACACTGAGATCGAGAGCTTCATACTCAGAGTAGTTGCGACCAGCGATTCTCTCACGAGCCATGAAATCCTGAAGGCGGCGCAAATAGGAGCTGAAGAGTTCTGCACGACGCTGCCGAGGGATCTCGTTGACTGTATGCAGGGCTGCCTGGAGACGTGGATGGTGGAGTCGGAGCAAAGAATAGATCGCATCATACCCTGCGTTGGCTGCGCAACCTTGGACTGCACTGTGTTCTCTGCTACCGGCGGGGAATACGGTCTCTTGCGAAAGGACGCCGTAAAGCAAAGACGACATGAACGTATCTTGAGCTCGGACGGATGCAGGAGCATCAACCACCAGCTGCCGTGGATATTGTCCTGTTCCACGGATTCGTATGGCGGGCACCACAGCCCCCACTGTAAACAGGTTGCACAGAACAACTTGTACCAGTGGATGAAAGAGTCCTGGCGTGCCGAGTCAAACTTTGGGACAATCGTCTTTCTGAAGTCTTTGTATCTGACTTCGGAAGACATGAACTGTCGCATGTAGTCTTCGAAAGATTCCGCACCCGAAGTGATCGGCGCATGCGAGTTCATGGTACGCCCCGATGCCTGCGTGTACTGGGTGCGTGGAGTGCCATGTTCGTTGTCTTGGAAGACAAGGCGACCTCGAGGTCCGCGGGGTTCAGTAGACGCCAGATAGGAGGCACGGTTGTTTTCGTCGGCTTGAGCTCTGGTCGTGTGTTCGGGCACATCGACAGGTAAACCTCGGCTAGCACCGCCTTGTATACCAGCAGTCGGCGAGTTGCGTTCGACGAGAGGGTCGCTGGAGTGCGCTCCTCGACGTTGTCTAGCAAAGGTGGCCCAGTGAAAGGAGAGCGGCATTGATCTCGTCTCGTTCCGCCGATGAAGCTGAGCTCCCTTGTGGGGCCACGGATGATCGGGGTCCCGATAAACCAGTCTGGGATTCTCGCCGATCGCTTCGTTCGTCCTCTTCGTTCAATCCTCCAATGACGGAGGGGACCGTGGGTGGAGAGCGAGATTGTTGAGGGAGCTTGGAGATCGGGATCTGGAAGCGTATCAAAATCTTGACGCCAATGGGATTTGTGACGTTTGGGCGATCTCGAATTGTTCGTTCAATTAAACGTTGCAAAGCCGGCTTTCGCAGGGACTGAACGGTACCGTCCGCTTTCCGATGGAATGTAGCAAAACCGGCGTCAAACAGTGGAGTGGTTGATTGATCGTCCAACCAAATAGTGTCTTCAAGTTGTTGAGAGATGTATGTCCTGAGTACAACAAGATAGTCATCGATCAGTACCGAATTGACTGTATCGAATATCTCTGTGAGTGGCACATCTGCCACCGGACAGTCTTCAATATCAACTTCCATAACGACATGGTCATCAGGGTGATATAATCTCCCTGGCGCCGTCAAATCGGTCATCTTGGTGCGTTGAAACTTGTTAGCCACTAGAAATAATACCGAAGGTATTTGGGCTCATAACCTGTGATCTCCTTCCAAAGTATCGAGCGCTCACGCTCGGGGGTGTAGAAAGGAGAATGGAGGGTCCACGATCGTCCACACAGAAGCACACACACGAGTACCGGAGAACGGTAAGCAATCCTCTTGGCAATGGCGGTTCGGCGTTTGTAGTATGCGGCGTGTAGTTCGATGTGTGAGATGGACAATGTCGTGGAGGTGCTTGTGTAACGATAAACCTTGTACCTCTATACCCTTACGATCGATGACCGGCAAGAGTGCAATTGAAGTAATAAAAAGGATTAAAGTAGAAAGTTGTGAGTGGAGTACATGAGAGGTACTCCACTAATTAGACTATCTACATACCTGACTTTAGTAACAGGTATGTCGGAGTGCATACGCACCGGGCAGTACCGTATTGTGAATACGGTACCAAACAGCACGGTGCTATACACGTACCATGGACATATTGTAAGTCGTGACAAACATGCAGTAACAGAAATGATGGATGTTCTCCTCCAGTTCTTTGCACAGAGGACAAAGTTTCAAATGAGGGTCTTTGACGGGCGATCGTTGATACAGTTGGTCTCCTAGGGGCAGTTGGTTGTGTATGAACTTCAGATGTGCGGGTTGGTGATTTAGTGGGATTGCCTTGAGGTTCCTCCCAAACGCTGTCATATCTATTGTGTCCCATACCTTGTCGGGCCATTTGTGTTGGGTTTGTGTGTATTACCCTCAAACTCAGAAAGAGTCACAATGCAAATCCAAGTTGCTACTTCAAACTATTTGAAATGAAACATGTCGACCATTCTTCAGCGATCTCCGTTATGTTATCAAACAACAGCCAGTGATCTCAAGTTTATCCTCTCTGCTAGTTCCCAAGACCAATCCAAGCACGGGGCCTACATCTCTGGCATGCTCAGTATACGAGTACTCTTGTAGCGAAATGGACGCTGCTCACCATGATGTACCAGGTAGCCGCAGAGCCGAGACCAATGACTGGGGGAACATGATTAATGCGACGGCATACATGGTTCCTCCTATCATTGAGAAAATGGACACAGCTAGTCTGGACATTGGGAATGGTGGTAGAGCCCAGATCCACATGAATACACAGCAAAGACAACTCAGATGATGATGTAAGTGATGACAATCCCAATCCCAAGAAGCGGGGTTCCAGCATGTCTACAAGTTGAAGACAAATTCGAGTCACAGAGTGATGGCTGCACATGAAGCATCGACAACAAAAGGTACGCCAAATAGCAAGCTGGGCAAGCGTAGAGATAATAAAAATCAAAGAAAATTGCCAGCCTGCTGGAAGTGTTGCCATCAAATGTGCATGCGTTGGGAAGGTCATTCTTGAGCACACGCCCTGTGTTTTATAGTGGGACACCCAGGAGAAGTCTTCCAAATGCCATTGACAATGGAATTATGCTTTCAGCAATGGAAGATCTAAAGGTAATCGATACCATTTTGGTGCCAGAATGGAGTCTGCTGCTGGTGACACTGTGTTTACCTTGATCCCTCGTCATGATGCAATCCACAAAATGACTCATGTGAAAAAACAATTGCTTCTCTGTACGCTTAGATGATGCAAAGCGTGCAGCTGAAGTGCGTGGAAAGACACGAACAGTGGCAGAAGACAATGGCAAGTATGTGACAGTTGGCTTGAAACCAAACCGAGGCTCTGTGGGTGTTTCTGAGATCTGGCCGCAGAAATTGACCATTGCTGACAGGAACTCAATTCGGAAGTTAATGGCACGTTGTGAGGAAGCTGCCAAGGGCTACATTCCATCAAATGAACTCCGTGGTCTGCATTGCACAAGTTCTTGGTGAGTGGAAGGAGATCAGTGGAGTTTCTTCCAATCCAATCTGGGGAAGTCTTGCTTGTGGGCGGAACTACTATTTGAATTCCCATGTCGATGAGGACTTTTTTTATTCTTTGACAACCGTTACTTCTGAACATGGACTGCAACATGACATTGACAGGTACAGCATGGATGCTGATGTCAGTAACTATTTCACTTTTGCTGAGCAAGGAATTGCTGTTGCGCTGAGACCAGGTGACATGCTGATTTTCAATCCGCTGTATCACCATTGTTTGTCCTCCCGTACCTCCGCTTATCAAAGTGTGGATGTCTTTTGTTTGTCGTTGTACCTGAAGACGGCAGTGGTTGGTAAGAACGACAACAGTTTGCACTAATCACAAATTTAAATGTACATTTTGGAAGGCGGAGAGCGTATCGACTAGCAGTATGATTATTGTTGTGATCATTGTTGCCGTTCATACATTGTAGCAGCAGTAGCATTGTGTCTATGACGTATGAGATGTAATGTAGTGTATCATTATGCACTTTGAAGAATTCAACAACATTGTGTGTCTACCGATTAATGGGTGTCGGTAATGCTGTCTCCTGGGAGGTCAAAACTTACAAAAGATGCTTCAGAGTGTAAATTTCTTCGATATACGCCTGAAAGGTACCGGAAACGTTTGCTTGGATGAAGTTGTGCGAGAGTAATCGTCGCAATCTGCCCTTTACTGGGCAGCTGTTGCTTTCGTGCTTTGGGGCACCTGCTGCTCCTTTGAAAACCCAGCACTCACAGCACGCTCGGTTGTTCATGTAATCTTTTTTAATGGGCAAAGTTTGCGATCATGTGTACTCACACCACATGCGTAGCACATTTTCCATTGGAAGCAAATGTCTTTGTTCTCTGGCAGAGTCTTACTTCCAGTTCCACGTAAGAGTGGTATTCCTCGACATGACGGTTTTCCACACACAAGACATGCTGTCGTCAATTGCGTGAGAACACGTCGCGCAGCACTTTCATTCTTTTCAGCATGTCGAATACGGTGAGTGGCCTCAGTTTGGAGATTTGTCAATGGAATGGTGCGACAGAAAGGACATGCTCCACAGTTGGCAACCGTTTCTCTCCCAAATGAAGCCGACAAAATCTTGATCGCACAACCCTTTCGTCCTTGGGATGCATCGATAACCAGTCGCGAACTGCGCATGATGTCATAACAGCTTTGAAATCACAATGGTCTTGTGGTGTCACAATGTGTTCATTCAAGAGACGAGTGTATCGATACTCATCATCCCTTACGCGGTGGTCAGAAAGGTTGTCTGGTACAGCAAATAAGACTTGGCCAAACTCTTTTCGCATGCTCTTCCGTAATCGACCAAACAATTGAACAATCTGCATGGAGTCATACAAATAGCCGACACATACCAAATGTCTGCAGGAGGGATTTTCGTTGCCAACCAAGCCCAATGTGGTTGATATGAGAACATCCAACTGTCCCTTGCTCCATTCTGTGGCAGTTTGATTAACATCGTCATGAGTGGAGTCAGAGGAAACAAATTTGCATTTGAACCTATTGCTCAACTGTTCAAATAGAAGAATCCCATCCCTTTTCTCAGCAACGACAATATGGACAGCTGCAAGTCCCCTTCCAGATTCCAACTTGTTTTAACAAAGTGAGCGGCAACATACACATAACGTGAAGAAATTGACACTTTGATTTCAAACCCCTGTGGAATTTGCCAACCACATGATTCCCAAGGATAACTTTGACATCGCTGAGGTCATCGGTTCTTGATAAGCCAAGATGCCTTGCAAATCTCTTAACCATAAAGATTGGAAGCGACCCACTCAAGACAACGATGGGAATACCCAGACTCGGGAGTTCGGAATAAACCTTGTATTTGTTGTCCCGGAACCTCATTCAGATAGGATGGTGTGCACATCGTCAATAACAATTTTATTGACAACGTCCACCCAAGACTTGAGAACTTCAGAGAAGCACATGAACAAATTGCTCACGGCATCGAGGCTCAAAAAGAGCAAGCTCGGGAGATTTTCCTTCTCCCTGAGTTCTTCTGGTAGTGGGCCATCAGATGTGATGTCCCGCCCCGAAAAAACGCAGATGTTTGACTTGAAGGAAAGCTTCTCAAATGCGGTGGGTGCCATTGCGAACTGATACCCAGCCAAGAAACGATATGGAGAAACATGGATGATTGTCTTTGATTTTGGTTTGCAAGGTGGCGTGCAATAGTCGGAATTATATACGATTCCGATTTGCCCTCACCTGGTGCTAGTAGAGCAAGACAGTGCTGGGGCTTGTTGGTAAACTCAGTACCGTAGCCAAACTCAACCAACTCTTTCTGCTGCACCGATAGATAGTGTTCGTGGCCATTATTTGGACTTACAGAAGTTGGATACCGAAGTCGCACTGCATTGCGAAGGTTTGCCAAGGAAAGTCTCGTGATGGATTGGGAGATTAGATAAGACGTGTCTCCAATAGCAAAGTGATACGCATTAAAGTGTGCCTCTTCCGAACCAACTTGCTGGCTGGAATACGCAATGGCATGTGTTGTTGAAGAATGACCCATTTTTGAAGCTCCCATGGCACTCGCTGACAAGAACATGCCAGGTTGATGGCCACCACGTGTCACAAAGTTAGATACACCAGCCCAAAAAAGTGCCGTACTTGTGTCATGTTCGGAATCGCCGATAAGGAAAAAATGTCTCGGATGATATGTGATGGTTGAATGACGGAACGATCAATCCTTGTCGGGAATATGAGATTCTGATTGTTGTCACTGGTGTTGCTGCATAATATACTGCTTGCTTTCGTTTGGATCAGAGATCAAAACAACAAAAAGTATCTGGAGATAACTGGGGGTAGCTTGCGCTCAATTTCCTTGCAAGTGCGTCGTGATGCGCTATTGAACCCTTTCAATGAAGAAAGGGTGTAATAGACCGTACCGTTTGTGTAGAGACAGTGGAACATTGTCGGATCACGGAGCTCATTCAACCTTGCGGAACCACCACCAAAACCGTGGAAAGACATTTCTAAAAGTGCCGTAAAGTGGTCAAAACAATCCAGAGAAAAAAGGGAACCTTGTTTCCACACGGGACTCACGTCCGCAAGAAAGAGGTCACCTGTGTCACAATCAAAGTGGACCTTTATATTGCTCAGAACATTGACTACCGGTTCCCACCAAGTTCCCTCTGCTAAGTTTGAAATTGCCACCCTCATCAAATACGCTGTCTTTGGTACAATTTGCGACCAAACATCAAACAGAAAAGAAAACTGATCAACGACAATGTTCCCCTTTTCATCGAGTGTCGTCTTCCTCCTTTTGGGGAGTCTGCGGTGTATTTCACGAATTTGACGGAGAATTGGTGACAGAGAATGGATGACATGCGATTTTTGTACTGTGGTGATGAGAGCGGGACCATGTAACGTGAAAGCATCTTCTGAAAACGAACATATAACGGAGCAAATACCAGCTTTCAAAATGGATGTTACCTTTGCAATGAGCGAGGAAACAGTGTCACACGAGATCATTTTGATTTTGGAATCCTCTTTTTGGACACGGAATCCCGACATTAAACAGAATTCAACCGCCAATGGATGATGTTGCACTGAAGGTGGTATTTCGAGCATCAAATCCTTCAGAAAGTATGCAATTGAAAATCCGTCTTGGTGATTGAATTGCTTGTTGGCAAACAGACCTCGTCGGAACAAATATGATAAAAGCTTTTTGAGTTCAAATAGTAAAGTAGATGGATCGTGTTGCATGGCATATGTGCATCGTTGTGACACATCTTCAATTTCACCACCTTCAAATGTTTGCAAAGCAACGAAGATCACCAGGCACCATTTTGATATTCTTCTGAGCATAGTTCAGAAGCCAGACTTCAGCAAGCTGGTGAAGTTTAACCAGGAATACCTCAGTTAATGGATTTGGCGGGAATGGATAAAGTTGAAGTCGGTCTTGATTTTTCAACAAAATCTGCCACCGCCACAGCCTGAAATAAGTGGGGTGAACATATGAGTGTATGTGTCATCCTGTTTTTCCCTTTGTGGAAGTAGCGGCAACAAACAGCTCTCGCCTCGCCGTAATCAAATTGTTCCGTGATGCGAGGTGCTTCGTTGAAGAAAGCTGAGACTTGGGCGTGGGACACATATCGACCACAACAGAGCCTTATGAGCTCAACTTTCTGCAGTTGCGAATCATCACAAGTTGACTGCTTGCAGTGTCGGAGCATTGTCTTTCCAAGATTGTCCGCAAACACATAAACATCCAATGTATGTTTTGTCGTCATGTCGGAAAGGGTCAATATTGCCCGTTGCCTTGATAACGTTAACTCGTTTGCTAAATCCTAGCAATAAAGAACGCACTGTAGACATTCTACTTTCCATGCAATGCTTTTTCAGATGATCTCTGATACATCTTTCATCAAATTTAATCTGCACCTGCTTCTCGCACTGACGGCAGCTAAGACCAAAAGGAGAGAATGTAAAAAGATCTTGAACACACTGAAGTGGAAAAACTGCGGGAGGAAGATCTTCAAGAGTGGCGCCAACACCATCAGGTCTGAGGGTGATGGGCCTTACCTTTTGTTGAGCTTTGCATGGAAGCATGACAATGGTGATTTATTGTTAGTGGTGAAAGGTGATGTTGCTCGTGCGTTGATTATTCAAATAAAACAAATCTGGAAAACTGGCGCGTGATTTTCAGTACTGAATCCTACGGAGTTGATCCGTAACTCCCGAAGTACAATTTTGAATTTGCGTCGTAGGAATCATTACTAACAAATCCCTCCTGACAAACCTCCGGACGTACAACGAAGCCCTCCCGACGTATCTAATAAAAACATACATACTCGAGGAAATATTATCTATATTTACGCCCGCCCCCTTAGGATCTTGCTTCTCGCAGAAGCTTAATCTTTACCAAGAAAGTTGCCTTGAGACAGTCAGCCACCGTGTAGCCATCGTCACGAAAATGGACATCAAACGATTGAAAAGTCGAAGGATGCCAGGGTTTTGGCTTGTGATCGCTGCTGAGAGCGCAATCACGCATAGTACTCACGATTGATATTTCTAGCTTGCTACTTTCCATGCACATGGGAGGCGTCAATGGTGCAGGTCACTGTCAATGAAGCCCAAAAGTCTTCATAATTGCACTATTGCTTGGTGGTGGAAGCTCAAAACTAAAGAAGCAAACTAATAGCATGATACAAAAAATCGACCTTAATTAAATGTACTTCTGCTTTGCCTGTGTCAGAGACATTCGACCTACATATACGCCTAAACAGTTACTTGTGCAAGTAGCATCCTCCAGTAGCTGATATGGTGTGCCAGGGATTTGATTTTTGAACCAAGAAACTAGCATGATACTAGTAGCTCTAGTAGCTATAAATCTGTTAATGGCTGTCCCATTTTGAAGCCAACCAAACTTGCACAGGAGAAAAAATGCTTTAAAATTGATTTCTCCCTTATCAATAAGAGAAAAGATCCAAATTCAAAGCCTTTGACAGACTAGCTAGCTGCAAAAAAATCTTCGAGAGACTGTCTAGCGTCTAGTGGCGTTTTGGTAGGGAAAAAGTATTTTTTCGATGGAGATTGCAGAGACGTTCTTTGAGGCTCTACATGGAGAGAAAACAATGGCAAAAGGAAGCCGAGAAACAAAGGTTTTCCAAACTATTGAAAAAACTGATTTCGTCGTCATTCTCCTGTTTTTCACCTAAACTTTAAGTTTTTTCAATGTCTAAAGTATTATCAAAGAATCTCTCAAGTATCTTAAGTCTTTCAAAAAGTGAGACTATAGACAAAACTTTGTAGGTTCTTTTGAGAAATGTTTAGACATACCAAAAATTCTATCAGGACCACGGACAATTTCAACAATGCCAACTTAAGCAACTGCAAGTGGCAGGATGAAATTGCCGAGAGCTATGTTGAGCTCTAAAGTTTCGTCTAATGTCAAGAGCATTCCACCAAATCTCTCTAATGTTTAAAGTTAAATGTTTATTAGACATTCTGCAGATTCCGTCATGACCACAAAGGAGCTTTCCGCAATTGGAATGTAACCAACGTTCCCGCTTTATATACGTTTCAGGCCTTCGATGCAAATTTGTTTCATTCGTAAAGGCAGATCGTCCTTTGAGAACAAATACACTAATGAAGAATGACCGAGACTTGCTAGTACTCCAGTACGTCGTACAGTCAATGCGTCGAATGATAAGGACATAATTCGAGTATCATGTATCCGACATCTTCGGCACTCAATTGTGTATGATTGAATGACAAGGAGTATGTGTCTGACATCGCAGTGACTTATGGACGATGTGGAGAGGCATGACATATGTATTCGTAGTTTCATAACGAGCTGGAAATGTTGAAACCATTCCTTGGACATTAAATTTGTCATTATTCTCCAAGTAGAAACATACCAAATGTCAATGTCCGTGTCTTGATCATAGTTCAAAGTGGCTGAAGGTCAGAGTGACTGACGATCTGGACATATTAAACAGCGTTTAACGAGGGCCAAAAACAATAAGATAGATAAATTCATACTCATGCCTCATGCCACATATAAAAACGGGATTACGTCACACCGTCTTAATTTCAAATCTCAACCATTTAAATGTAATCCATGCATCCTCCTCATTCGTGTACCAACAGCATCGTCCAACGCACTTCAAGTAAACCAGGACTTGTACACGGAGTAATGTAAATAGTATCCAGTATCCAGTATCCAGTACCCACCTTTCGTTCTTCTCTCTCTCAACTCTCTACACACACACGAATCCCATCACACCATCCGCCGCCAAAATCCTTCCGACTGATCCCACCATTCCTTGCTTCCGCCGATCCTCAAAAGTCAAACTTGAATATCCGCAAACACGCCCCGTCTCCTGTGCCTTGCTGCCTTCATCCATTCATTCTTTCACTTTAGCCACAGAATGATCCAGTATCAAGATCCCAGCAACAACCTGAAGCACATGCGATTTCACCACAGTCGATAACGATAAAGGGGAGAGAAGGGAGTGAGCAGAGGATGACGGAATTGTCCCAGTCAACGAATTGCTAGAGAAATACAACTCCGTCAACTGTGTCAAGAGTCCAATCTCACTGCGAATTGAGGAAGTCAACTGATTGAAGT
>JAKSYS010000860.1:0-15596 GCA_022925895.1 Fragilaria crotonensis | reverse complement strand
GTACCCATCCTCAGAGACATGACAAATGTGTTGAGCAACAGGTGACCCCGGAGAATGTCTGTCTTTCTGAGCAATGTGGTCAGTCGTCTGTCTCCTCAGACATGCATAGGTTGCGATTGTATTGCCAAGTCGTAACGTGGTTGCATCAGTCCGAAACCATCAGCATCGAAGTGGCATTGCCCTCGAGAACCGCGTGTCTCACATAACGCTTCGTATGAATACATGTCATCATTAAGTCGACGACATTCCTATGTCAAATATCGACGTGGTCATTCTCTGCACGTACCAGGTATATGGAGATGCATATGTATTCAAACGCCTTGATATTATTCCGACTATGAGTCAGGAGCTTAATAATCACATAAAGTCAAGCAATTTGTGTGTGAAATTTCAAAAATGTTGATGTTGCTGTTTCCATGCAGGCATTTTCATTAACCATCGATGACCCCGACAATATCAAAGGATCGGATGACCCCGACATTATACGGACATCCCAAGAACATGTCTTCGTCAGTACATCTAATCTTCGTGGCGACTTTGCATGTCGCACTCACATTCCTTTTCAACTCTGAACGAGACCACATTGCCTTTCATGGGGTCGCAGAGCATTTCGCACGAGAGCAGAGCAACTATTTGCCAAACGACTGATCAAAATTGTGTACCAAATGCAGTTCTTACCATGAATGATGCTATTGATCGCAACAACAAAGGAATTGCGTTCCTTGAACAAGGCCGCAACGAAGAAGCGCTGGCGGAATTGAAGGTTGCAGCGCAAAACTTGCATGCCCTGACGCGTGAATTGCACCGACGGAATGTCTTCGACGAAATCAGCATCTTGAATCAATCAACCTCGAGTCGCAAATGGATTCCGACCGATAATGCATTCGTTAAAAGCACTGCCATTCTCCTGGCTCCTACCGACAGCCCTACCACATCATGTACAATCGAAAGTGCCATAATCCTTTTCAACATGGCTCTATGCTATCACTTGGACAGCATGAAACCGAATTCGATGCAAGACGCAACACGAAATGCAAAGACACTTTATGAGATGGCTTACACTCTAGCGGCCCAAACCACGGCGGATATTCGATCTCATCAAATCATTTTGATCTCCTTGAATAATCTTGGTCAGTTGGAGCATGAAATGGGGAACTTCGACGCATCGAAAAGGTATTTCGACGATCTCTCTTCCTACGTTGTCTGGTTGGGCAGCTCCGGTGGTGCCCACCTGGTGTCGGATCGACATGACTTCATGATAAATGCATTGGTGCTTCGCAATCCGAATATCTGTGCGGGTGCTGCCTGAATAATTGACTTCCCGCACCTTTTTTAATCCATGTTATGAACAAAGCAACTTCTGAAGGACTCCTTTCCCTTGTAAATAAGAGTTTACTCCACCCAGTTTAGAAACATATTGTGATGAAGTATTCTTAAGTTTCGATGAGTACTCAAACACCAACCATGATGAATTATGGACCACAATCCGTTTCCATGCCAGCACGGGTGGTGATTGGATTGGGACCACGGACATATTATAACTTGGATGCCCATCCGTACAACATCCTGGGTCGCATTCCCAATTATGCATGACGGATAATGAAAACATTGATTTGGAATATGGCGATGTAGATTTTTCCTTCCACGACGTCGTCGGCGAGCACAATGGTCGGGATGTGGGCGAATGAATGGATGCCGACATTCTACACTTCTGTTAGACGCTGCCGGTGCACTGCATGTCGTGCTTTGATATGATGTTCTCACAGGGGTCAATGGCTGCTGGTATCGTCACCCTGATCAAATACAGCGCACGATTCAGCGCCGGGATTTTCCATAAACCCAGAAAGGATCGATGTCGGACAAGGATTGGAAATAGTCCTTGATCGACTCGCCGAAAGGAATGGAAAATTGCTGTTGTCACAACGTCGAACCAGTTCGTGGATGATTCTCAGTCGAACCGCGTCGGCTTTCTCCCTCGTGATGGGCACTTGTTCGCCAAAAATGGCAATCTTGTAGGATCGAGTGGTGACACTTTGCTGTCGGAAGAAGAAGATTTTGACTTTCCAGCCAGTTGATTGCATCAATTCATTCACCACATCCTCGAGTAGTACGAGGACATCCGGCTGGACCGTATCAATAAGAATTTCAAAGTGGCAATACAATTGGAGATTTTCTGGTACCGATACGAATGCATCGGGACGAACAAAAGTATACATGTGGGGTCTTTGCAGATGGAACTGATCATCTCGAAATCGATAACTGCTGAGTTTGTATGCAGGCTAAACGTATGGGAATCATGAGATGACATTAGGTTTTGGTGAAGATTCGACAAGAATGCAGGACGAATTATTGAACAGCTTACCAAACGGGTTCTACATTAATCAAAAGAAACCCTGAGTTCGCGGCGCATACTGCCGGAATCCAGCTTTGTTTCCATGCACGGATTGTAGTTGAACTCATTCCCCCTTGTGACTCCATGAGTGCCATATGGATCCGTCCTCGAGGCGTCAAGACAGCAGAAGCCGCATTGAAAAACTCTTGAATCAAAAGACGATTGTATCGAATATTGGATTTGCCTTTGCAGTGTGGAAAATTGAAGTGAATTTGATCAAACTCCTGGTGATGGAAATAGTCGTTCAGTTTAGTAGCATCAACTTGGAAGCGAACTTTGTGGCCCAGTGATTCAATTAGGTTTATGTTGAACTGTGAATCGGCGTAGACTATAGCAAAGTGGGAGGTGAATACAGATCAATGCAAATTCAATAAATGCATCAACATTCAAGAAAAACAACCATGACCACACGGCCCACTGCGCAAATAGCCATCATTCAAACGAATGATAAACTGCCTAGACTTACCCTTGGTATGCTCCGCTTTGGTTTCCAACACTGTGGCAGTCAAGTGAATTGGTAACTGCGTATCTAGCCCATCCAACCCACATAGCCCATCTTTGTCCTTTCGATCAAGTGACTCTGCTAACGAGGCCGAAAACGAGAGGTTGCCGTCGCCGCACACTAGAATTCGACGGCATTTCAATGATTGGATTCGTTGGCAGGATGTGTGGTATACTTTTGGCGAGAGCCATCGAGAAAGGAAGCAACTCGTCAGCTCCTGCAGGACAGTTTGCACTCCATGGTTACATGGGTTGCCTTTCGACGTCAAGATCATGAGATGCATGACAGCGTCATCACCATCAGACCACACGAGACATGATTTAGTTCTCTAAAAATCAGTGACCTCGACAAAGAATTGCCTTGTATGCATACGGTCTACGGTAGACTTGTGATGATTTGAATTCAACGTCAGCAATGAAGAATCCGTTTCTCCTCACGACTAATTTTCGCCTTTACACGTGTATCATGGCCTTATGCATATCGAGTTGCGACTTAATTTGTTATTTGCAGACATTCAACCTATGCTGTTTGAATGCCAGATGAACTCATACTTGGTCATGTAGTCGGAGTACATAGTACATGCAAGAAAGATGCCAATGCTGTGTACATGTCAAAACACAATACAGTAGTATTAGATCATAAACGTTACTAAAGTAACGTTACGCTAATAGATTTTCCCTGGTTAATACTGAGTGCTACGAGATGCTCTACATCAATCAAAAATACTACTCAGATGACTGGAGTACATTCACGTGTGATTCTACTATGTTGAGCGGTATTTTTAGATGATTTGGTAACGCTCTGGGTACTCAAAAGTCGTTGCAAAATGTTACATTTGCCCTAAGTACAACGTTACTGGAAACCATCCTCTCAGCGTCGACCAGTAGTATTATTTAGAGTGCTTAGAATTTGTCCGGGTGCTTCGGAGCACGAACCAGAGTTGCAATTTTCGACAACCGACGATGATCATGAATGTTGAATCTATGGGAGACAAGTTCCTCATTGCTCGGGAAGCTTGGCAGCACTTTTTGATCCCTGTCGTGTTGCCGCTACATCTGGGAGCGACGGTGCCTACGGGTGCCGTTTCCATACCTTGTGGGCCGCGTGTTGTGTAGTTCTGAGCGACACAGTGACATGCTAGCACACAACATGGGAGAAGTCTTGATGCAAATCAGGTTGGATCAAAACGAACTTGGCACATGATGAGTGGTAGCTCAAAGCATTTAATCCTGCACTATGCCAGATTGGTTTGATTGCGTGGCGACACGGATTCCATTCGTAACTCGGCATCGGACTTGTTTCTTTTGGGACAGGTTGGAGTGAGGTTATCAAGTAAAAAAAAACAATCTTGGGAAGTTGAACGGAGAAACAGCATCCAAAGATGCCAAGGGAAGGAAGAGAGCATTTGGATGGCTTTACGACTCCAGCAACATGGGCACTGGTTTTGAACGGTCCATGAAAGCAATCCAATTGCGGAGCCTCAGTCAACCTAGCACTTGGCGCTGGGGTTGCGATGATTGGGGCCACTACCATTGGACCCTTGGACATGGGTTGCCGTTGATTCATGACAGAGAGGGTTGAGTCAGCAGGAGTGCCACTGGTCCCAAAAGCTGGTTAGAAGGTAAATGTGACTGCTGGGGCTTATCGGCCCTTGGAGGTGGTTCTTGGTGGGGCGTCTGACACCTTGAGACTTCCGGTGCCAAAAAGGAAGAAAATCAGAAAATTGCTCCTAGAGGGAGATAGAAATAGAGAACTTTGTGTAAGTTGGATCTCAGAACCAATTTCGTGACATGCACGAAATGATCAATTGCTTCGACGGTTTCTGATTGATGAGATCGATTACTTGTGCACTTTCCATACTGTACCCGTAGTACTGAGACCTTGGCCTCCTCGAGAACTGAGAAGAATATTGTAAACTTCAGTAGATTGCTGCTTACGCACATTGTGTACTAGATCCTATGGTAACATCCTGCGTTATTATATTTCCTAGTTACTCTCGTATTAGATCATAAACGTTACTAAAGTAACGTTACGCTAATAGATTTTCCCTGGTTAATACTGAGTGCTACGAGATGCTCTACATCAATCAAAAATACTACTCAGATGACTGGAGTACATTCACGTGTGATTCTACTATGTTGAGCGGTATTTTTAGATGATTTGGTAACGCTCTGGGTACTCAAAAGTCGTTGCAAAATGTTACATTTGCCCTAAGTACAACGTTACTGGAAACCATCCTCTCAGCGTCGACCAGTAGTATTATTTAGAGTGCTTAGAATTTGTCCGGGTGCTTCGGAGCACGAACCAGAGTTGCAATTTTCGACAACCGACGATGATCATGAATGTTGAATCTATGGGAGACAAGTTCCTCATTGCTCGGGAAGCTTGGCAGCACTTTTTGATCCCTGTCGTGTTGCCGCTACATCTGGGAGCGACGGTGCCTACGGGTGCCGTTTCCATACCTTGTGGGCCGCGTGTTGTGTAGTTCTGAGCGACACAGTGACATGCTAGCACACAACATGGGAGAAGTCTTGATGCAAATCAGGTTGGATCAAAACGAACTTGGCACATGATGAGTGGTAGCTCAAAGCATTTAATCCTGCACTATGCCAGATTGGTTTGATTGCGTGGCGACACGGATTCCATTCGTAACTCGGCATCGGACTTGTTTCTTTTGGGACAGGTTGGAGTGAGGTTATCAAGTAAAAAAAAACAATCTTGGGAAGTTGAACGGAGAAACAGCATCCAAAGATGCCAAGAAGGAAGAGAGCATTTGGATGGCTTTGACTCCAGCAACATGGGCACTGGTTTTGAACGGTCCATGAAAGCAATCCAATTGCGGAGCCTCAGTCAACCTAGCACTTGGCGCTGGGGTTGCGATGATTGGGGCCACTACCATTGGACCCTTGGACATGGGTTGCCGTTGATTCATGACAGAGAGGGTTGAGTCAGCAGGAGTGCCACTGGTCCCAAAAGCTGGTTAGAAGGTAAATGTGACTGCTGGGGCTTATCGGCCCTTGGAGGTGGTTCTTGGTGGGGCGTCTGACACCTTGAGACTTCCGGTGCCAAAAAGGAAGAAAATCAGAAAATTGCTCCTAGAGGAGATAGAAATAGAGAACTTTGTGTAAGTTGGATCTCAGAACCAATTTCGTGACATGCACAAATGATCAATTGCTTCGACGGTTTCTGATTGATGAGATCGACATTTGTGCACTTTCCATACTGTACCCGTAGTACTGAGACCTTGGCCTCTCGAGAACTGAGAAGAATATTGTAAACTTCAGTAGATTGCTGCTTACGCACATTGTGTACTAGATCCTATGGTAACATCCTGCGTTATTATATTTCCTAGTTACTCAGATAGATCATAAACGTTACTAAAGTAACGTTACGCTAATAGATTTTCCTGGTTAATACTGAGTGCTACGAGATGCTTACATCAATCAAAAATACTACTCAGATGACTGGAGTACATTCACGTGTGATTCTACTATGTTGAGCGGTATTTTTAGATGATTTGGTAACGCTCTGGGTACTCAAAAGTCGTTGCAAAATGTTACATTTGCCCTAAGTACAACGTTACTGGAAACCATCCTCTCAGCGTCGACCAGTAGTATTATTTAGAGTGCTTAGAATTTGTCCGGGTGCTTCGGAGCACGAACCAGAGTTGCAATTTTCGACAACCGACGATGATCATGAATGTTGAATCTATGGGAGACAAGTTCCTCATTGCTCGGGAAGCTTGGCAGCACTTTTTGATCCCTGTCGTGTTGCCGCTACATCTGGGAGCGACGGTGCCTACGGGTGCCGTTTCCATACCTTGTGGGCCGCGTGTTGTGTAGTTCTGAGCGACACAGTGACATGCTAGCACACAACATGGGAGAAGTCTTGATGCAAATCAGGTTGGATCAAAACGAACTTGGCACATGATGAGTGGTAGCTCAAAGCATTTAATCCTGCACTATGCCAGATTGGTTTGATTGCGTGGCGACACGGATTCCATTCGTAACTCGGCATCGGACTTGTTTCTTTTGGGACAGGTTGGAGTGAGGTTATCAAGTAAAAAAAAACAATCTTGGGAAGTTGAACGGAGAAACAGCATCCAAAGATGCCAAGGGAAGGAAGAGAGCATTTGGATGGCTTTACGACTCCAGCAACATGGGCACTGGTTTTGAACGGTCCATGAAAGCAATCCAATTGCGGAGCCTCAGTCAACCTAGCACTTGGCGCTGGGGTTGCGATGATTGGGGCCACTACCATTGGACCCTTGGACATGGGTTGCCGTTGATTCATGACAGAGAGGGTTGAGTCAGCAGGAGTGCCACTGGTCCCAAAAGCTGGTTAGAAGGTAAATGTGACTGCTGGGGCTTATCGGCCCTTGGAGGTGGTTCTTGGTGGGGCGTCTGACACCTTGAGACTTCCGGTGCCAAAAAGGAAGAAAATCAGAAAATTGCTCCTAGAGGGAGATAGAAATAGAGAACTTTGTGTAAGTTGGATCTCAGAACCAATTTCGTGACATGCACGAAATGATCAATTGCTTCGACGGTTTCTGATTGATGAGATCGATAACTTGTGCACTTTCCATACTGTACCCGTAGTACTGAGACCTTGGCCTCCTCGAGAACTGAGAAGAATATTGTAAACTTCAGTAGATTGCTGCTTACGCACATTGTGTACTAGATCCTATGGTAACATCCTGCGTTATTATATTTCCTAGTTACTCTCGTATTAGATCATAAACGTTACTAAAGTAACGTTACGCTAATAGATTTTCCCTGGTTAATACTGAGTGCTACGAGATGCTCTACATCAATCAAAAATACTACTCAGATGACTGGAGTACATTCACGTGTGATTCTACTATGTTGAGCGGTATTTTTAGATGATTTGGTAACGCTCTGGGTACTCAAAAGTCGTTGCAAAATGTTACATTTGCCCTAAGTACAACGTTACTGGAAACCATCCTCTCAGCGTCGACCAGTAGTATTATTTAGAGTGCTTAGAATTTGTCCGGGTGCTTCGGAGCACGAACCAGAGTTGCAATTTTCGACAACCGACGATGATCATGAATGTTGAATCTATGGGAGACAAGTTCCTCATTGCTCGGGAAGCTTGGCAGCACTTTTTGATCCCTGTCGTGTTGCCGCTACATCTGGGAGCGACGGTGCCTACGGGTGCCGTTTCCATACCTTGTGGGCCGCGTGTTGTGTAGTTCTGAGCGACACAGTGACATGCTAGCACACAACATGGGAGAAGTCTTGATGCAAATCAGGTTGATCAAACGAATTGGCACATGATGAGTGGTAGCTCAAAGCATTTAATCCTGCACTATGCCAGATTGGTTTGATTGCGTGGCGACACGGATTCCATTCGTAACTCGGCATCGGACTTGTTTCTTTGGGACAGGTTGGAGTGAGGTTATCAAAAAAAACAATCTTGGGAAGTTGAACGGAGAAACAGCATCCAAAGATGCCAAGGAAGGAAGAGAGCATTTGGATGGCTTTACGACTCCAGCAACATGGGCACTGGTTTTGAACGGTCCATGAAAGCAATCCAATTGCGGAGCCTCAGTCAACCTAGCACTTGGCGCTGGGGTTGCGATGATTGGGGCCACTACCATTGGACCCTTGGACATGGGTTGCCGTTGATTCATGACAGAGAGGGTTGAGTCAGCAGGAGTGCCACTGGTCCCAAAAGCTGGTTAGAAGGTAAATGTGACTGCTGGGGCTTATCGGCCCTTGGAGGTGGTTCTTGGTGGGGCGTCTGACACCTTGAGACTTCCGGTGCCAAAAAGGAAGAAAATCAGAAAATTGCTCCTAGAGGGAGATAGAAATAGAGAACTTTGTGTAAGTTGGATCTCAGAACCAATTTCGTGACATGCACGAAATGATCAATTGCTTCGACGGTTTCTGATTGATGAGATCGATTACTTGTGCACTTTCCATACTGTACCCGTAGTACTGAGACCTTGGCCTCCTCGAGAACTGAGAAGAATATTGTAAACTTCAGTAGATTGCTGCTTACGCACATTGTGTACTAGATCCTATGGTAACATCCTGCGTTATTATATTTCCTAGTTACTCTCGTAGTATAAGATTTGGTAAATATTGATTCAAAAAAGAAAACAATTAACACATGAAGGATTATGACACTTTACACATACAATAAAATGTTTCATGTGCCGCAGCAATGGAACTAGTAGCAGGTTTTACGAAAAAATTCAGACGTGCACCATGACGTGCACTCTACGTACAATTATACAAGAGATTCTACTGTATGATTACCACTTACTAATGAGTACTCGGAGTATGTGATACTGGTCGAGTGTCCAGAGAAGACAGTGTGAGTATGACATAGGTCTACTTGTACCTGGTATGATGATCTACTCGGAGTGTTGTACTTCGAACTTACTATGACATACTGTACTTATACCACGTACTTTCGGACGGGGGAGTACTTCAGAATATCATACGGAGATCCCCGACAAGACAGTGTATAGTACTGGAGAACTCGGAATGCCGCATCCCCATCCCTATATGCAATTCCAAACGGCCACCCTTCTCGTTGACGCAACATAGAGAATGTACTGGAGCGTAGCCTCTAGGTAGGGAGATGGTACATAAGTGCTGCGATCGTACGAAAGGTTCCGCGAAGCCCCAACTTAAATGAGATTAGTTCAAAACTAATCCCTCCGTGCATAAAAAGTTCTCTCGGCTGTTTGAATTCACTTGGCGAATTCGCTATACTTCCGAAGGTTCACTACCCCAGGCTCTCCGAGTACCTTTCATTTACTACTACCACTGGTGTAGTTATGGTCGAAGTGTCTGACATGACGAGTACGACTCTTTTTGAGGAGATTGCCCGCCGACTCGCCACCAAGGCGGCTCCTGTGTGGCAGACCGTGGTTGTGTCGGTTGCGATTGTCATCATGTTGGCTATCATCAGTACCGACAGGATTGGAGTTGACTGGGTCATGGCGACTACGTTGATTTTATTCATGGTTACCGAGATTGTCACGCTTAAGGAAGCCCTTGCTGGATTTTCCAACACGGGTATTTTGACGGTCATGGTTTTGTTTATTGTTGCCGAAGGAATCAGTCGCACTGGGGCCCTTGACTACTACATGGGCATGATATTGGGAAAGCCCAAAACCATTGCTGGCGCACAGTTACGATTGATGGTTCCGATTGGAATCATATCAACGTTTCTCAACAACACGCCCATTGTAGCCGTCATGATTCCCCTCACTCTTCGTTGGGCCAAGAACACAGGATTGCCACGTCAGCAGCTCTTGATCCCACTATCATACGCTACGATTTTGGGAGGAACTTGTTCGCTGGTGGGGACGTCAACAAATCTTGTTGTTTCGGGCCTTTTATCAGAAGATTACCCAGGTACACCAGAAGGCAACATGGGCATTTTTGATATCGCGCTTTATGGCATTCCCAACTTGCTAATTGGATTGTCGTACATCATGGCCCTCAGTCCATTCTTGCTGCCTTTCGGACGAAAGGCTGTCAACACGGAAGGCGATACAATCTTGCTCGGGGCTAGAGCGACACCCTGGTCACCTGCTGCTGGTAGAACAGTCAGGAGATCCGGTTTAGGTAACTCTGGAGGAATTTACCTTGTCAACGTTCGACGCGCTGCAACCGGAAACATGGTTTATGCTGTGAGCAAAGACTTTGTGGTCTCCGCGGGCGACGAGTTGTATTTCGCTGGATCCGTCAGCGGATTCAGTGAGTTCTGTGAGAAGCATGCTCTTGAGATCATCACACCTGGTGACCCTTTGACAGAAGCTGAAGCACCCGATGAAATTGGAACGACACTTGAGTCAGTTGTGTCCGCAAGTGACTCTAAGCTTCTTCAAATTGTCAACAATTTTTCAGATCAAATCGATGGCCGTAGTCCTGTTGCCCTTGGACCAAGACCGGCGCGAGTTGTGGTTACTCAGGATGTTAATCATAGTGATGGCGCTTTGATTGCTGGGGTTGATTGTATCGACCGTCCTGGACTGCTTATGGAAATTTCCTCCGCACTCTTTGAATTGGGTCTCAAGGTTCGTCATTCAGAGGCAGCGGTGTTTGCAGATAGGTCTATCTCTGTTTGGCGCACCGAGTCCCTCGGTTCTGCTCTTCCTGAACATGGTGAGGTGTGGTCTGCTTTGAGCTACGTGTCTCGTGATTCAGAGCTACCCGCATTAAAGAAGAAGGTCGGGTCTCGAGTTGTTCGGGCTTTCGTTCCTAAGTCATCGAGTCTTATTGGAACGAAACCCCTCAACATCACTTTTCGCGAGACTTTCAAGGCTTCAGTTCTTGCTTTGCAGAAGAACGAGAAAAATGTAACATTGCACGCACCGCTTGAGGTAGGCGACCTGTTGATACTTCAAGTACTCGAAGGCTCTCCCTTGCTGATTTCGCCACCAGCTGACTTCTATGACAAACTTGAGAAAGGCTCGAAGTCTTCCCTGTTTGGAAAAGCTTTGGGAACCTCAGATTCGCGCAATGAGAATGAAGATCCTGACCTTGAACAAGATCAGGGACTCGTTTCAGTTTGGAAGGACCTTCAGGTTGAATTTAAGGACGACAGGCATTTTGACGGTGGCTCAGATTCTGTGAGTAAAGGGGATTTCTTGACTGCATTCGTAGTCCCACCAAACTCCCCCCTCGAGAATAAGTCCCTGCAGCAATTGGGATACAACTCGTTGCCTGGAGCTGTTCTTGTCAGTATCGAACGGCCTGTGAGTAATCCAAAACTCGCCGAATCTCGCTTCGGGGCGCTGAATGTTGACGAGCCGCTGAGTGTGGGTGACGTCTTTTGGTTTTCTGGAAGTGGAGAATCTGTTGCGGACCTCCAAACGGTCCATGGGCTTGTCTTCTACGAAAGCGACGAAATCGAGAAGTCTACTCCCGTGTTGCAGGATCGTCGATTGGTGCAAGCTGTGGTCGCCAAGGGATCGCCTTTGGTTGGTAAGACTGTAGCCGAGTCACAATTCCGTACTCGGTACGGCGGTGCTATCATTTCTGTTCAGCGAAGTGGCGATCGTGTTCACGAGCATCCAGGCAAAGTCAAGCTTCAAACTGGCGATGCTCTGCTCATTCAGGCCGGGCCGATGTTTGTCAATCAGCACAGAGGCAACTATGAAACGTTTGCCCTCGTGACTGAGGTCGAAAACTCATCCCCGCCTCGTCCCCGCTTCTTCCTTCTTGCCGTTGTGCTTATTATCACAAGTTTGGTCGTTGCCGGGCTTGAGATCAGGGAACTACTCATCACTGCGGCTATTGTCGGTGTCTGTATGGTCCTCTTGGGTATTGTGACCCAGCAGGAAGCCAGGGACTGTCTTCAATGGGATCTCTACATCGTTGTGGCCTCTGCATTTGGAATTGGTACGGCGATGGTGAATTCAGGCGTTGCAGCTGGTTTGGCAACCTTTTTCGTGAGAGTGGGCACTTCGATGAATATTGGAGGTGAGTTCTTTATGTTTGGAAGTCGCCAAGGTGCCATGTCGTGTTCGTTCCCTAACTTTTCTTTTTTTCAACTCGTTTGATAGACGCTGGAGTTTATGGAGCCATTTTCTTGGGAACGTCTCTTTTGAGCAGTATTCTTACCAACAACGCTGCCGCCGCACTCATGTATCCTATTGCTATGGACGCTGTGGATCAAACTGGTGTAAATCGTCTCAGAATGGCCATCACAGTCATGCTCGCATCCAGCGATTACATGACCTCTTTTGGATACCAGACAAACTTGATGGTGTGTGCTCCTGGTGGCTACAAGAACGCTGACTTTTTGAGGTTTGGCGGTCCTCTTCAGCTTATTCTTTTCATCAGTGGTACTGCGATTGTATCAACCGGTGACACGTGGTATGTCAGTTGGGTTATTACTGGTATCCTTTTCGTGGTGGTTTCTGCAATTCGCTTGAGCAATGGTGCGATTATAAATGCGATTTTGAAGAAGGACAACAAGAAACCAGTTTACGAGGCAGGACAGATTGAAGAAACACGTTCTCTTAAGAATCAAGGCAATGGTGTCAGCAAGATCAATGGAAATGTTGTCAAAACGACCGAAGAAAGGCCTCTTGAGCACCAAGAATTTGACGCTTGAAGACAAATGACGTGATCGATGAACTTGAACAACAAGTGTCTCCGGCAATGAGCTGTTCTTGCCGCCTTCCTCAGATTTTATGTTCTAATCTATGATATATAAAGAGACATTAACATTATACTTGGAGTTGCTGATCTTTTCCTGATATAGCGCCCACGAGAATGATACCAGGGGATGTGGTCAGCCACCATGAGTAAGTCTGTGAAAGGCGTCAGGATCAGGGTTTGTATGCTATGATTGTTGGCCACGTCGGACCGTGAAGATCAACATCTGCTAGCAGTCGATAGATTGTCAACACATAGTTCATCTTTAAGACATGAACGGATATACTTTGAAATACGTTTTGAAGAGCCATTGAGACAACCACACTTCCAGGATATTCAAAGCATAACAGCAGGAGAACAAAATAAGCATGTACACAGAGCATGACAACCTCACCCGGCTCGCGTAACTGAACGTTGATGCAGTTAGCATGGCATCGAGATTACGGCAAGGCAACATGAACGTCCGAGTCACCAAGATAAACATTGACGCCCACTGATATTTGAGGTGATCTCATGCTTCAAAATGAAACATTTCTCAGCTCAACATGTCTCTGCACTTGACTACTCGGTCTGCTACTCTAGCAGTCTCCCATTGTTTACATTCATACCATTTCCTCTCGAAAATGGTTGGAAGAAGGAAAATGTCAGAGGGCGTTCATCGGGATGCACACGGTCCTGTTCGGCATTGTCCCCGTGAAGTGCGTCCAATGTCTGCGTGGCGCTGGTCCATGACCTTGTTGCTGAATGCAATTGTCCAGCCACTAATGCACCACCATGGGCGACCGCGATCGTTTCCCCAGATGACAAGTCCTGAACAGTGTTACGTGTAGAGAAGAGAGCGCATAAATCGGCTTTCGATAGTTATATCACAACAAACCACGTATGGGCCTTTTCTTGAGGCACTTATTGCTGCTTCATTTCGTACAGAGCTGCCAAAAGGTAGGGCCAGAAGTAAAGGTCACCAATGATACCGCAAGTTTTTGTCGGATGACATGTGAACAGTGATCGCAACAGCAGCATCGTTTTGGGCAGAGACAAATCTTCAATGAGGTTTGGAATATAAAAAAACCTTTGTTCAGTTATATTGACGTGCTGTCGCGACACCCACAATGAGGGATGTTGGTATGTTCGATCCACTCCACACGGGTGAGGTTTGGAATAGAATGGTGTGTACACGAATCGAAACAGAACAACAACGTCATTGCGGAGTCTGCTCTGATCAACAAAAACAAACATGTACTCCACATGACGCTGTTGCAGATGAAGCCACCTGAAAACAGATTGAACACACGGTACATGTAACGACGCTAGCTCATAACCACAAGATCTCACTCAACACACTCGAATCAGAAGAGAAAGTTATCAGAGAATCTGCGATTTAGTCAGTCTATAGTCTTTAGTCTCTATAATCGGAGCGAGATCTTCCCTTCGATGTCTCACAGCACAAGAATCGGAATGAGGAAGCGGGAACCTCCCGCTTTCGACAGGATCTCCGACTTCGTGTGTAGTGTGATGGTTATTGTTAGTGGTGGCGGTTGTGGTGGCACTTTACTATGCTACCGCGCACGCCGACCTCCGAGGTGCCCACCGTTACTCGCCTACCGGTTGGCGCCTTTAGGGATGGATGGGCGGGTTATCAAAACTACCGGTAGCTAGATTCTACCGGTAGTGTCTCGCTCGAGCTCGTAGCTCTAACTCAGAGCCGCGCAATGCATACACTCGTAGACTGGTCGAGTTGAAACTTGGTCAACTCAATTAATGACTCTGTCGATTTTAGTGCGTTTCAAGCAGGGTTGGGAAAAACCACTACTCGTTATTTTGCCGAAAGTGGTTTTTGCAAAAACCATCCAAAAACCACCCAAAAACCACTAAAACCACTTGAAAAACCACTTTGCGTGTTAAAATCACGCTTTTTGCAAAAATCAACGTGTAAAGCATCTTGCCACGTAGAAAAAGTACCGTCATTGTCGTAGCAGTGACATCAACAATCACCCAAACTAGTTGATGACTTGCATTCAGCAACACAACCACTATAACTCCATACATCATGCTGCGAATCATAAGATTGGCAATCACTGTCAATTTCATCAATATCAATGGGTCAAGGTTCCTCCTATCAAATCATGCAATAATTGCAACTAAATACTGCGATCATGACAGATCATCATTTCCAGGCTCCATCTTCACTCCATTGGCAGCATTTGAATGGACAAGTGCTGGAGGTTGTGTGCAAACACCTGAACACAGCAATACAAGAAATGTGATCAGTTACACTCTCAGTGGCGCGTGGTCATTGAACAGGTGAGTTACGATGCCTACGTACAATTACTATGCAAGCGTAGTTAGACTACTGGTACTGTGTGTCAGTATGACGGTGGGCCTCACTTTACGTACGAGGTCTGCTATTTAATTAGCAAAACCACTTTTAGCTCGAACTAGAAAAAACCACTTAAATTTTGGGAAAGTTGTTTTTGGGGTTTAAACCCAAAACCACTTCGAGCAAAAAACCACACCTTGCCAACCCTGGTTTCAAGGCCTTGGTGCGGATTGTCGG
>JAKSYS010000859.1:0-16429 GCA_022925895.1 Fragilaria crotonensis | reverse complement strand
CGCAGTACAAAGTTACGTACATTAGTACTGTCTATGGGCGTGTATGCTAAAAGACTTCACAAACATTTAGAAGAAAGACTTGATCTTACTATTTGTCGCTGTCGCATGCTCTAGCAATGGTACACCTATCACAAAGGAGTACCAGATGCACGTCTTGACAGCGTGGACTCTCGTCAATGATAAATCAATGAGGACACTATGAAAGCATAGGAGGCACACTTTTTCGGATTTTATTGTCCTTCGCTTACGTGTGATCGTGATCCGAACATTAATTTGTACTGGGAGTCTCTAGTTTTCGTCCTAATGAGTAGCAACATTGAAAACAACTCCGTTTGCCCTCCTTACTTTGTGCATCTGATTCCATTCTCCGGTACGACTACTATGCCACATTATGACTTAATTACAATCGTAAACAAAATTCGGTACGCATTTGTCGCATCTGGAAAGAATTACGAACAAAACGACACTGTCATAAGAAATCGAAAAGTCATACCAGATTATTTATCTTCTATCGGAACCTGCCTCGTCTACATTCCGACTTGAATCTCCAATTGGGACGTTGATCGGACCCGCAATCGCATGACCTCTAATTGCGCAAGAAGAACATCAACGATGGTTGTATCAAGATACAGAGGAATTAAAAGTGCAATTGCCAAGAAGATTCGTGAACTATCGGGAAATATGGCTACCTCTGTTGTCGATCTTGGTGAGTGTGAGATCAATTGATTCGCAAGTTTCAAGGAGGCAACCCTGCCAACTTTCCGATCAAGCGACGCCCAGTTGCGAGTTGTGCATCGCATCGGTAGAGATGGGAAGGTGCTGGGATGCCATCACGTGTGATGATAAAGGCAATCGTGGTAACGAATAGCGACCTTCAGAAAGCCCCAAAGTCATGTGGCACCACAGTGGGACACTTCTGGTCGCACCATACTACCGGAAGGGTGCCTCGGAATGAGCATACAGCCTGCTGACATAGCTCTTTGACTTCGTCATGCAGTAAATGGGTTTTCAGCTTCAGTGTCAGCATTTCGGATGGATTGGATGTGTGTACTGGCCTGAAGCTCAGAAATCAACGTCTTGCGCTTCTGACGCCAAGCCCTAGCAGTGCCGAGTTTTTCTAGAATTCTTCATTTTCTTCGTGGTTGCAGCAATTTCCTGGTCCGTATCGTCTGTGGTTTCCCCACCATCTCATGTGCAGGTGCGTTTTGCAATCAAGGCTGGCTTCCTGGAAGGTCCGGCCAAAGCACATTTCCGCGCACGCCGACTTCAAAATACATGTGCTGCGATATTTGTAGCTTTTGCAGACAATGCAAACGAGACGGAAAGGTTTTCTGATGCGAAGTGGAAATCCACTTCAGTGAAGTGGAATTCCAATTCGGGTAAGTGGAATTTCACTTCGGGGAAGTGGAATTCCACTTAGGGGGAGTGGAATTCCACTTAGGGGAAGTGGAATTCCACTTACCCGAAGTGAAATGCAATGTTCCCAAAATGAATTCATACTGAATTGTGTAGGCGTCACGTGTGTCCATCGCATTGTGAGGAAGTGGAATTCCACTTCGGGTAAGTGAAAATCCACTTCGGTGAAGTGGAATTCCACTTCGGGTAAGTGGAATTTCACTTTGGAGAAGTGGAATTTCACTTAGGGGAAGTGGAATTTCACTGACTAGGATCCACATGATAAACGCGCCGGCCTTGCTTTTTATCAGTTGAAAATGACATAACGTGGAAGCGAGACTCTTACTATGAGGTGTCACGTGTTCTCGTTTTTTCCTCGATTCCGACGGTGCGGCCGGACCTTCCTGTTGATTTCCTCGTTCCTTCATGTTCCACGCGAATGGCTCTTAACTCCCTTGCGGGCATAGATTGCTCGCAGCCACCGTTTAGTCGCAGACGGGAGCCCGTGTATGTCCCCTAATCGAGCCGGCCATCACCTGCAGTATTGTACGGGAGTACTGAGTTCTACTTACTACTGTTACACTGTACGGTATTTCTGTCCTCAGAGGAGCATTCAGTAAGGAGTGGAGTATACACCAGCGTCTCTATCTGGCAACTCTACGAGGAGATGGCGACTTGGACTCTGTCATTTCCACTTGGCAAGCCAATCTAATTCAACTCATCTGGGAACAGTGGTATCATCTCTGGAAACAAAGGAACGGCGAAGTGCACGGAGTGATGAGAAAACTCGTATGGAAGCTGAAAAACGCGAGGTGCAACGGCATTTAGAGGAGATCTACAGCCAACGATCGATGTATGAGACCCATGTCCAGGAGTTGTTACATCGCGAGCTCGAAGATCATGATCAACATTCATTAGCTGTCACTAAGAACTGGCTGTTGAGTAACGCGCCAATCTTCCGGGAGAGTTATCGTCGAGTCAAACGGAAAGCGGTCACTGGAATGCGGTCCATCCGAGAGTATTTTACCGCAAGATAGGAGGGTCCAGTAGGTGAGAAAGCGACGGTAGCTACTACACCCACCAGTGTAGTGCCTACCCGTACGAGCCGCATGTCCCTATGGCGGGCATAGTGGAAGTACGTTAAATAGATTTCAAGGTTTTTTTTTTTTTTTGTCCTCAGAGGAGCAGTCTGAGATTTGTAGGTTAAGTTGATGTGTAACTTAATTTGCAATATAATTTATGGAGTCGATTTTTTTAGAAAAGCTCGATCGGCTCGATTAGGGGACATACACGGCCTCTCGCGGCTTGTGCATGAAGGTCTGTTTGCGTTCTGCCAAGGAGGAATCTTCATGAAACTTGTCATTGATAACCAGGCCTCTTCCCACTAGTACAATCGCCTTTAAAATAGTACACTGGTGTACTAGTTTGAGCCTTCCAAAGTGTACTATTTTAAAGATGTGTACAATTCTACGTGCTTGGTACAAGGGTACGCTGCGTTCTCCTGTATTCTGCAGGAATTGGGTGGAATTGTATCTCAATCTCACACAAAACTGTAGCTACCCTGAAAGGAAGATGATGAACTCATCCTCACAACAAAGTATCCAGTTCAGTTTTGATCAACTCAGCTGCTCGAACCGGCTTTGTTTCGCCATAGGTGCTACTCTACCAGGTACTGGTAGCTATTTGCGTGAGATGAACTAATTGATTTTTGCAGCAGGTTTGCAAACTTATGTGAAACATTCTCACATTTCTGGATAGCTGGTTATCTGTTCTAAGCTATACTTTCATTTTTACAAAGGGGCTCACAAAGATTGGTTGTGAAATAGGCAATGCTTTACCATTCATGGTCCAGTTTTTGGTGCAAACGTAGACTTCTACACAAGTAGCTTTCTACACAACCTGGTACAGGTGTACTAATTGTACTATTATAAGGTCCAAAAAGTGTACTATTTTTGCCAAAATAGTACAAATAGGACAGTGTACTAGTTGGAAGAGGCCTGTTGATAACTAATTAATTTCTCAAGGATTCCAAGGAATCGCTCACATCCAGCCACTTCGTATTCTGAACTCAATTCATTTTTATGATTACTTTCTACTTCCATGACAGAGATTCCCTCACATCATAAACTGTATTCTGTATTCTGTACTCTGGTACTCTGGTACTCTGGTACTCTGTACTGTACTGAGGTACTCCGGATCCGGAGTAGTCTACTCGCTACTGTCAATACCGGTAGTCGATAATGCAGATATCATAGGGGATTTAAATTAGACATGAAGACATGGTGATTTGTATGATTGATGATGTATCCAACTGGCCCTGCACTACAGAACATTCGGCCTCTGGAGAGGTGGACAAGTGACTGGTTATGTGCCGCAACTTTATATAAAAAATGTCCCTTGTTTAACTTTCAATCAACGCCTTTCACCGTATGTATTTATATAATGACGAAGACAGCATCGAGTTTTTTAGATCAGACGTTAAATTTTTTTCTTGCTCTTCTTTCGTGAATTTACTTGTACTGGAGTGCCCCAGTATTTATGCTTCGTGTTGACGTCGCGAGAGATGTTGTGTGTCACCATGCCATCATCCCTAAAATGCCCTCCACAATCTTTCTTCAAGCAACAACAAGAGAAACGTTGACTATAACATTATCAAGTGTAACATTATACAAGTTATTTGACTGCTGATTATCCGTGTAAATTGTGTTTTGGACGCATGACAATGAGATTGTTGTCGGTCCAAAGCAACATCGTGTGTTCACAACACGGTGTTTCACAACGTGCCTGAACGCGAGTTTTGAAGATAAGATTTTCTTCTGTAGAAGTCTACGTCGGAATCAGTACAGGTATTTTTTTGCATGCCACGTGGAAGTCGATGATCATGCTCAAAGTCGACGATCTTGAAAATCGAAAGTTCGATGCGAACGTGCAACCCATGAGACCTACATATACAAGGAAGTCAAAGTTGCACGATCTCATCGTCGTTTCAGGAATTGGTGAAGTTATTGAGTAAAAACCATCCAAAAAAGCCGTTAAGGACTCTGAAATAAAGAATGATTTATATACTTGCATAAACGCCGATAGTAAAAAACGGCGGAAAACGTCAATCCGTGTTCACTTGTCCACTGCTCCAGAGGCCGAATGTTCTGTAGTGAACAGATCTCGGTTCGAATTTGTCTGAATGAGAACAGTCGGTAATTCTGAGTGCCTTGCTAAAGCTCATTTCGATAGTTGGGATTTATTCACTCATTTCTCAGTTGGCTTCGGTCAATAGATTCCCAAGTAATTAGGAGGCGCGCCAGCCAACGATCCGACCAAGCGTCGTCTCGCAAGTAGTGATATCACATCTCTAGATATGGGAGCATGCTGAGATGCCATCACGCGAGCCAATAAATGAGGTGACATGTTCGTGTGGCGTTCGTTCGGGGAGAGTTGTACAAACGGCACCAGGGATGGCAATTCCCAGCATCATATCGCTGTTGTGCGGCTCAAGTGCGGGCGAATGCCTCAAGAGAAGTTCCCGCACCTGCTCACGAAGCTCTTTGACTTCGTTCCGAAGCGCCTTGTTTTCAGCTTCCATCGCAGCGTTTCGTTCGGACTGGTGATGTACACTGGATTGCAGCTCAGAAATCATTTTCTTTCGACGTAGATACGACGCTCTGGCGGAGCCGCGATTGGCAAGGATTCGTTTCATCTTCCTCTCGCCCTCCGTCATTTCATGGTCATCATCCTCATCTTCCGTAGTGTCTGTATCGAGAATTGAGATTGGCTGGGTGGAATCGGTCTCCTGCAGCTCTGAGCTTTTCACCAAAGCAAGCGTGGGTGCGTCCGAGTTGCTGTCGGCATGGTGCGTCGTGTCGATACAACGCTGCATCTTGCAAAATTCAGGATTGTGTCCCAGCCTGTAATTGGAAAACGAAACCTGCGGCATTTCCATTTCGCTCTGTGCAGTCTTCTGTTGCCGGATGATTTTATAGTTCTGCTGTTTTGCTCTGTAATCGGAGAATTTGGATGTCGTCTTGAAGTTTTGTTATCGAAGAACTGGTACTTGTTATGCCAGTATATCTTGAACTTCATTCAACGTAGAACGTTGACCAGAAGTCATTCAGCACTGATTTGCTAGTATGAATCGATTCGAATTCTCATTTTGCCGTGAAGGGCATGCCAACTTTCGATGTTCCAACGACCCCATTGCACCAAGTACCGGATTGCGTGGCTCTCAGGCTCTGGTCTAATTAATTGAAGGAATCAAATGTCTGGGACGAACCCGCAAATGTTGACGATGCCCCAATGGGAGCAATTTCTGAAAAAATTCTGTGCCAGACGTCTTGTCCCTTTCGTTCGTTGCTGTTTACGGCATAATGGTGATTTTCAAGTGAAAACTTCGAACTTGCTGACTCGAGTTTTTGACCTCGCTTCGAGAATTAACGAGGAGATTTTACACGAGGTGGCTATTTCGCCGATTCGTATGTGACTTGAGGAAAAACACTCGTCACGAACTAGTTGTAATCTAGTTGGCTGTGATGTTAAGATAATATGAGATCTTCTTCGTCACCATGGTGTCACTTCTTGCGATGAAGGTCTCAAGAGCATTCAACCGCGGACAGCAAGCAAATACTGAACATTTGGGATGATAAAAAAATGATCTTTAACGCGAGGTTTGTCCCGGCTGTGTCATCCATTGAACTTATCCGATGCAGAACAGATAACAAAAATTAGTATTAACTACAGAAAAAGTCGTGATCGACAAGTAAAACCGAAACGTAGGACCACGTCATGAAGTCTAACCAGCAAAATGTGGCATTCGCCGTATCACCAAGGGCAGACTTCGTTCACACTTGATCGTGTGGAGGGTGCGGCGGAGGATGGAGTCTCAGTAGAGTCTCCAGGTCCATTCGAGCCCTCGCAACTTGTTGGGAGGCAGCGTCGCTAAGTTGCAGTCCCGGAGTGTGGGAAGGAACAGCATCAGGAGGTAAAAAAGGAGAAGCACCTTGATAGTACGACGCCACACTGCTGAGATTCTGATTGATTGCTCGTTCCCGTAACAGTTGCAGTTCCAACGGTGATATCAGACCAGCGCCGGCAAGTCTTTGATGAAGCAGAGCAGAGTGCGATGGAAAAGCTGCTGGTGGGTTATGTGACTGCATAGCACTCCGCAGGAGGAGGGCGACTTGTTGTCGTAGCTCTTGCACCTGTCGCCGAAGTGATTCATTTTCAGCCATCAAATGGACACTTTTTTGAGAGAGTTCTTCAGCTTTGGAGCGAAGCATCGAGGTCGCCTCCTTGCGACGGAGGTAAGAGAGACGAGCTGAGTTTCTGTTCGAGAGAACTCGTTGCATGTTTCGGCGTTGATCATCATTCAAGGCCGCATCACGAGAACTGCGTACTGTAGGTTGTGGCACAGCATCGGCAGTAACGTCGTCCTCAGTGCCAACTGTACCCCGCGATACCTCATCATCAGCCTCACTCCGTTGCCCTGCGTCATTATCCTTAAGCTTTTTTGTCATCTCCAGGCGTTGACAAAGTAATCTACCTGACGAGAAAGGAACCCTTGCAGCAAGTGTGAATGGCCTTTGCTTGGTATGAGCATCAGGTGTTTGTTTTGAATGCACATGTCTCCACTTCCGTGTTCTCAAAACAGGTACCAGGTACGAATATCCTTGCAGCCGATTATGTACAAGAGACATCTGGAAAGGTTCCTCCGCCTGGTAATGGGTTCGATGTAGAATCTACAGTGATTTATAGTTCTATTGCTCCATCATTTGTCTCCCGATACTTCTTACAATGCACCCTATGTATGAACTGCTACTAGGGTGGCGTGGAGGACAACGGACAACGGATACATAAATGCCGAAAGGACGAGCCAAATCCAATTCCGGCCCACGACGAAGTCTAACTCGCGCCTGCAGGACATGCCCGCTTAACTCGGTCGCACGCGAGACAATTTTTGACAGTCATTCCCTGACGGTTGAGGTTGAGAAAGCATACGTCAGTTACATTAACATCGATACTGATACACTGGATGAGGATCAGGGATACGCACCAATGCCTAAACGTAAGCATGACGGAGTAGACCTGTCGTAAACGACGCTTGGACACGGATGATTTTGAATACTGTTGGCACCTTCCGAGTTCATACAGCTGTACTCGGAGTACGTGGCAACTGCAAGCCGCAAATGCAGAATTCACATGCCGCTCAATCGTCATTTCCCGTCATGAGCGACGGAGTTTCAATACCATGTACACAGTAGAAGTCGAATGATATTTGGGTACGCATACCAGTCAACTTTTGGTGCCATTGTCCATTGTCCCCATGAGTATGCCGTGGGAGTCGGAATTATGGGTACGTACACTGACGAATGTTTCAACTTGTGTATGCAGAAAACATCAATAAAAAGAAGAAAAAATGATAAATTTTTAGTCTGTACTCGAGTACTGGAGTATTACTTCGGAAACGCAACCGGTGTTGTACTATCCAATAGGAATCCAGGGATCTTGCGGATTAATTAGAACTGGTACTATGTCGCATAATAGGGGTACTTGATGACGTTTTTCGTGCGTTTGTGTGGGGCATATCAACTGCAAACAATAGTACCAGCATTTTGGCATCTGCAACATCTGTTGCACCTACGGTATACTTACGTCCTTCGTATATGGAACGAATGCAACTTTTTTCCCGAGGTACTCTTCTACATGTTTGTAGTACATTCGCACAAAACAAGAGTACTGTTCTTATCATGGTCGACACCAAAATTCTGAATAAGTACAAATGTATTCTTGCTTCATTCATGTCGTTTGTCCACAACCGAGCGGTTGGAAGTGAGTATTCTCGTGATCATGTGCATGCAATGGAAGTGTTGGCTGCTATTACCCCAAGTGATGTGTCAAGGTATCTGAATATGAAGGCGTTTGGGACAACGGAGCCGGCAGGGGATGCAAACCCAATTTCGGCACGAGCAAACTCGTTGGCAATGGACAAAAAGCAATTTCGTTTTTCATGCCGAATCGCGACGTGGAGTATGACTAGAAGTGAAGGAAACCCTACCCGCAGTGCGCTGGTGAATGCCCTCATCAAGCGCGTCAAGAAGAAGGAGGCGAGAAAACAAGGGGTGGATTCGCAAACTCAACGTCCAATGTTAGGTCAGGAATTTGTTGCTATGCATGACCTTTTGAATCGTAATGTTCTATCTGCAGGCCGTAGGAGCAATAATGCACATGATGTTTTCTGGAAAAGGTATGGTATATTGGCGATGACAAACTTTCAATTTCATTTGATAGCTCGGGTGGATGACTCAACGCAACTAGTATTGGAACACATTCGAGTACATGACACGTTTGCGAGCGCTCTGAAAACAAGGTTGAACTGGTCCAAAATGTGGATGACGACAGATGCACCATGGCAAATTGTGCTTGGTTCTCTAAATCCTGTATTGTGTTCTTTGCTCACTTGCTTTGTGGCTTGAGTTGAATCTGAAATTGAATCCGACAGCAATGAATTCGCCGTACGTTTTTGGTATCAGCGACGACGTACACATGTTCCTGAAGGCGGACTTAAGTCTAAGGCAATGATTCAGCTGCATTTACTGTCCTGTTCAGGCGTGAGGAATTCAGAGGCGAACAACAAGGTGCCGAAAGAGGAGGAGGTGAAGTGTCCATGCTGGGAAGTCACAGTAAAAAAAAAAAAAACCGAATATCTATTTTACGTGCTGCCGCTGTTCCGGACGAAGACGGAACTCGACTCACACGGATGACCGCTACCCTGGGGTACAGTAGAGGCCACCATAATTGTTTTCTGTTACTGCAGTACTTTCGTACTGAAATTGTGCCAAATAATGCTGCATGGAGTCGTCGTATCATAGGGAGGGTGACTGTAGTGCGGGAAAAACCTTGGATCATTGAACTTAGTTGCCGTAGGTTTAGTTGTCGCAGTGTACGTCGGTAGCATGTAGAGCACCACCATATGGTGCGTAGCGGTATACTCGGAGGATCGGGTCACTCCAACTTTCGTTCGGAATTTGGTAGCGGTGTGTTCGGTCATTTGAAACGCCAAAGGGCGCGTAGCGGAAAGGTGTTGGGTCATGGAACTGGGTGGAGTCACCCCAATAGTCATATCGGATTTCGTCACAGTACTTCGGTCAGCAGTAAAATAGGTCACGGTGCTGGAATGGATACCAGCAATCGGTCGGAGGTCCTTCGTCGCTGATGGTGTTGAATCAAGCAAAATTCGGGGGATAGACAGCGTAGAAACAATACCGGTTTCTACATGAGGAAAAAATCGATCACGTCGCACATCTGATGATACCTCAAACGCTGCAACCACTCCATACGCGTTGATGCCAATTGCACCACAATCATTCTCAAGCATATTGGTGTTGATACTTGTAGACGAGAGGTCGGGGGAAGGCTGTAGCGCCATCCGTTGACTTGACTTTGTTGTGCTCTAAGTTGCGTAGAAAACGTACCAGAACTCACGTAGAAACAACCACTTACTTGGCAAAAACTCCTCGGAAAAAATTCTGGGAAGTCACAGTATTCGAAAGTATGCCGCTACATTCGCGCGAAGATGTGGAGAGACCAAGGATGAGAAGGATATCAGAGGCCGATGGAAGGGATCAGGTAGAGTATCAGACGTGTATGATGACGTTGAACTTCCTTACCCAGACGCAAAGGTTGCTGAGAAGTTGTGTGGTGGTGGTCCTTGCTTTTATGGCTGTGTCAGATCCCGCACTCGACGCGACGATGATGAACACATTTGTCCTGAGTCACGTCGTTCCGAATATCAGGAAGCGACTCCCTGATTCCGCTTGTCTTGTACTTGGTAAGGCTTTGTTGTGGCTGATTTGCTCGCCAGTTGCTTACGAGTATATTCCGAATGATTTCAAACGAGATGTACTTTTGGAATGGGAGCATGTTCGTGGTGCTGACTATGATGCCGAGTTTAATCCAATCAAGAAGATGGCAGTGACAGTGTCGGGCGATCATGGAGCAGTGTTTATTGACATGGTTGGGACAATTGAAGTTGACGGAGTTGCTGGACAACATGGCGGTGTGCCCGGGACAAACAATGTGGCAATTCGAAATCAGTTGTTGGGAATGCAATCAGGTTTACTCTCACTACGACAAGACAACTTGGAGCTCAAAACAGCGATTAACGTAATCAAGGTGAATCTGGAGCGGTGCTTTGGCATTTTGAATGGTAACATGAGGCAAATTGCATTGCAACCTGCCTCACAACGGACTGCTGGTGGGGGGAGAGGAGACGACGAAGGCGCAGCGGAGGTACCCGAACGAGCTGCTGCGAACGACCTCGCAATGATGGCGACGCTGATGCCGACGCCCAGAAGTCTTCACGACCTCTGGCAAGAGTATCATCATGGTGTCGGTGGGAGGAAAGCAGCTAGACTGTTCTCCTACTCTGAGCGAGGTCGCTCAAAGCATCGGTACCACCGCCGAAAGGTGGTGTGGGATTTGGTGGGACGACTGATTCGGCAAGGTGACACGGCAGAGACTGCCATAGACAAGATTTATGCTGTCTATGGCGGTCAGACTTCAGTGACCAACATCATTAATGGACTTAAGAGGGATAAGAAGGATGGGACTCTGAATCCCAACTTCCGAGTTTAGCTCGCCGTAGTATGTTTTCTACTGTACTAGTACGATACAAAACTATTTCTTACCATTTATACGTACTGTCGTACGCCGGAATCCTCCATTTTAGCACGGCGACAGCACGGAGTTTTTTCTACTTGGGGAATATACTATGACCTACATGGTTGCTTTATTTGTTTCATGAATTATAGGTACATCCGTAATGCAGTGTAGGTGTCTCGGCGGCTGGTCCAGTTCAGTCTGGAGTACTCCTTGTACTGTAAGAATTCCTGCAGAAGTGTTACGGTGTACGGCAGCCCCTAACTACCGGTACAAAATACTGTCATGCTTTAGCTCTTTGCAGTTGTATAGTAGTCTATACTAACACATAGTAATTGGTAAGAATGAATGTGATGGGTGATGGCAGGGGAATGACCAGCAGCCACCAGGGGCATTCTCTTGGCCAAGCAACTTTGCTTCAACTGAGGCACCAATGTAGAGTCTTGGGTCATTAAGCTGGACTGGCATGGTCAACACAAGCTGTGAACAGCAAACAGAGTGGGAAATGAAGTGATGATGAAATTGTGGCGCACCAACTAAAAGATTCATCATTTTTGCAGCACCTTCAAGTTCATTGAAAAAACACAAGAGGCATCAAAAATTAGTAGAGATGACCACCAACTAAATGCCTCACTTGTTTAAAGAACTCTCCATGCAATTGTAATGGTGTGTATTCTTGGCTGGCTCAATGAAAGTGAAAGGTGATGAAATCAATTACCCGGGAGTTGAAGCCTTGAATGCATTTATTTTGACAAACGCAAAAAGACGGCTACATTTTTGTGTTCAGGGAGTTAGTAGCTAGGTCAGGAACTGTTGCTTACGAAGATTTCCTCGATGAGCCAACAAGATTTGACTCAATGGAGGACAAATTTGCCTTGTTCTCAAAGATGGTTTTAATTATAGAATGATAAAGTTGAGTAGAGGCTTAGGCTTGATTGTGTAAATACATCAAATAGCTACAATGTGTGAACTATTCATGTTTTAGTAACATGACGACCATTATGCCTGTGAATTTCCCTCTTTATTAAAGCAATCTGGCTCACACACTGATACTTATGATCATGTTTAGATGTGCTGAGCCAAAGGAGGACCGAGAATTATCTAGTGGGTATAGTTACTCACACATCAAGGTAGCAACAAATTGTGTGGACCAAATTGACCAGCACAGCAGCACACTTAAAAAGATTTCATTTGCTGTTTTTCCGGAACAATGGTGTCAATCATGATTAGAAAATAATGCAGGGGAGCTGATCCTGATGCTACATACAAATATGTGTGCGTCCTTTTTGTAATTGCAAGTGCAGATACTTTGTGGCACTTGACCTGGCTGCCATTGATTCCATGTGGATTCCACACATTTTGCTGGCTATTAGAGAACCTAATCAGCACCGTTGGACAGTTGAGAAATGTGATTTGTGAAAAGTTATCCCGTGATTCAAAGCAAACAGTGTTATCTAGACAGCATACGAGCCTGTGAGTGTCTCCTGGGTTCAGTTGAATGACATCTGTTTTACAGCTAATATTGGTTTATTTACTAATGAGCTAGTACACCAGCCAAGGGTTTTGAATCAGTGATCTCAATAGTGTGCAGTTTCTTTATGGGGTTGTTGTGAGATCAAGCATATGACGCTCATGGCGTTGGTGATTGCAAATAAAGTCTTGATGCCAAGAATGCAACTCCAACTTGGTATTAATCCAGTCCTGCAACAGCTTTATGCACATGGTTAGTAGTATGCTGGAAGGTCCGGCCACGCACCTCTGCTTGGTATTAATTGCATGGAGAAGCTACGAGAAGAAACGTCATTTTACCGGACCTCCCTGAACAGCAGCGAATCCTCGCAACAATGGCAGCAGGACACATGTTGCTTGGGATTTTGTTGACACAAGGGACCCGTTGACTTTTCCGTGGTAACAATAGGGGGTCCTTTTCAGGAGAAGGAAATGGGGTGGTACAGTACGTACTATGCATATGCTGGACCGATACGATTCCACACGACAGCAATAATCGTACAGTAAGTAGCCCATGGAAGATTCCGCATTACGAGTACTCCAGTATTGCAGTGGTGGTGTATTACACAGTACACGTACTTGTACTCCGACGACGGTACAACATGTTGAGTTTTTCGAATCAGTCACATCACATCGCCCGTCTGTTGTGCATCAGGACTCAGGACCTCCAAATGTTGCTTATACTCGTCGTAGTCATACCTCCAAGAGGCTATCATTAACATATCCATCGTCTTCTTGATAACGACTGCTGCATTCCTGCATTGTACTCGGAGGAGTAGCAAATAGCGACACCATCAGTGCACCAGTATAGATAATAAATACCGACCAGAGATCTGATGGAGGAGGACGATCAATGTCCAACAGGACGAAAGTTCGTCTGTGGTATCAAGTTGACTTTTACATTACCAGATGGGATCACTACAGTACAAGAATTTGGAGGGTCCAAGTCACATGACAATCATCATCATCACAGCAACAGCAACAATCTCCATAATGATGGCAACATGGTCACCGACCATAATGATGACAACAACGACCACAATACTGTAACATCACAAGTGTCATACACCGGCCGACACGATCATGGACCGTTGCCTCCACCACGACATCCAAACGGTTCGTACGCAACATTGGTTGATCATGTCCATGATGCCAAGGAATTTTCAAATGCATTCTTGACAAATGTCATGAAACAAGAAACAAATAGTCGACAACAACACAATAAGGAGAAGCATCATCCGGATGATGACACGACGACAATGATGGAAACGGCGAGTAAGAAACACAAATCAAATTGATTGGATTTGGAAAAGAGTCCATGAAAAAATCCATTCGGATCGCAGGTCGTGCATGGATCTGTTGGCTGTCGATGGGGGAATGAAACAATTCGCACAATGGTCTGATGCTGTACTACGACAGTACAGAGCTTGACGTGACTAATAAAACTGACAAATTATTTCGAACGCTCGACACACATATCAAAGGGCGTTGTTGTGTCTTGGGATTGTTTCAAGCATCGATGTATCACAAATTTACGACGCGAGTGCTGTAGTTGAAGGGTAACTATGTATGACAATAAAGCCGTCTATTGTAGACTTAATCGAGGTATCATACATATCACACACACGTTAGCTTTACTCCATTTTCTCCAGCAACTCTTGCAAATACGTCTGCAACTTATCCATGGCAATTGTTAGTTCCTCCATGGATGTGGCATAACTAATCCGAACTGTCCCCGGTGCACCGAATGCCGATCCGGGCACAATGGCCAATTTGTGCGTTTGCAGGAGTTCTTTGCAAAATTCCACATCATCAAAGTTGGTGGAATGTTGCATATAATACGACACATCGGGCAATACATAAAAAGCACCCTGAGGGGGGACTGCCACAAAGACATGTGGCATTTCCTTGGTGTTGGCCAATCGTGATAGTACATAATCACGTTTCATCTTCATTTCATCAAACAAAACTTGCAATTCCTCTTCGGGCACTTGTTGCAACGCTGCCACTCCTGCCGCTTGACTAATACTGGAGGCTCAGGATGTGAATTGCGATTGCAATGTCGTACAGGCGCGAGCATATGGTGCTGGTGCTGCCAAATATCCCAATCGAAAGCCTGTCATGGCGTAGGCCTTACTAAAGCCATTGACAAGGAGAGTGCGATCGTACAAGTATGTGGCCATGGAGGGACAATCGGTACCCGTATAACAGAGTCGTTCGTAGATTTCATCCGACAAGACGAGGACACGTGGGAAATCCTGCAAGACGAGTGCCAATTCTTGCAATCGATCGGCATTATGAACACCACCGGTGGGATTGGATGGGTTGCAAAAAATGAGCAATTTGATATCGGCATGTTCTTCCAATGCCGTGCGTAGGGCGGCAGGTGTCAAGAGAAATCCATCGTCGGCCTTGGTTTCGACAATAATGGGTTCGGCTCCCGCCAATCGTACCATTTCTGGGTAGGATGGCCAGTAGGGTGCATGGATGAGGACTTTATCACCGGCACCAACCGTTGCCAATATTCCCTGATAGACTGCCTGCTTGGCCCCATTGGCCACAACAATTTCGGTAGTGGGATTGTAGTCGAGTCCCTTTCGTGTCTTGAGATCATGACTAATGGCTTTTCGAAGAGGCACCGTTCCTGTAACAGCTGTGTATTTTGTGTCACCATCCAACAAAGCCTGAGCTGCGGCTTCCAAAACGGCTTTTGGAGGTGGGAAATCAGGTTCTCCGACACAGAGCGAGGTGACCTGCTCTCCCTGTGATTCTAATTCCTTGACGAGCGAAAAAATCTCCACTGTTTTACTTGGAAGTATTGTATCAATCAGTGGGTTGATATGGGTTTGAGCAGCTAACCGTGTATGCGAAGATGATGCTGATGATCCTGATGATGATCTTCTCTTTACAGTTGGGATTGGAACGACCCATGCCACCGCAAGAAAGGGGGACGTGTTCTTGGTGCTGCTACTGCTGCTCCAGAGCAATACTGATAGCAACACCAGAATACCTTTAGATGGAAACGTAATCATACCCATGTACTGTAGTCGATCACTTTGGCGTAGTTGCACTGTACTGAGTAGCTGATAGCTGATGGGAGTGGGAGTGGGAGTTGAATTACGCGTTCGATTGGATTGTCGATTGGATTGTGGGAGAGGTGTCAAGGCGCAATGCGTCTGAAAAAGTGAAGATGAGACGGACGGTCATGAAAGCACGTTACACGTCAGACGACAGCACCCCAACAACAGTAAATTCTCTTCAGTACGCATGGTGCCAGTATGCATGAATCCAAACCTCCCAACTACTACTGTATGACTATACCGGTAGTACTGTACGAGTACATCACAAACAGTAAACCCCGTTTTACTCGACAAAAGCTTATTGCTAACCGGTAGGTCTAGTTGCTCTAGTCGTATAGGAGTAAAGTGATGGGATCTAAAAGCATGAAGGAATGAAATGGATCATCATCTTCAACACTCCATAGCAGTCATACAGGTACGAGGTCTGGTATCTAATCGGCAAAAGCAATTTTACAGATTGAACGTTCGAAAGTGGTTTTGGGTGCAACCTATACATGATAAACCCACTCCTTGCGAGTTGTTCTGTATGCGACGTATGTGCGAGTCTTGGTTGGCTCATTGGCCCATGATAGTCCTGATCCCCTTCCTCATGTTTCCTTGCCGGACGCCATGTATCTTCCAATCAACGGAAAACGGAGTCTATCCTGGTACAGTACACCAGATTTGGGGAGTGTAGTCCAGTTTATTGGGCGTATATGGAGTATTCCAGTACATAACAAGTTTGTTTTTGGAATGGAGCCGACATTGAGGTTGATCTTGTCAAGTCGATTGAACGATGATATATCCATATGCGACCA
>JAKSYS010000858.1:0-16819 GCA_022925895.1 Fragilaria crotonensis | reverse complement strand
AGATGATGCGCAAGAAAATTCTGCGTCGATTCATGTACTTTACAGATAAGACTGTAGGCAATACTGCAGTAGGCGTACTAGCTCACACAGTACAATATGCCCTACAGCCTTAGTTGCTGCGCAGTCGGAGATTGACGGACCGAGGACAGCCAGTAGCACTACACTACTGGCGGAAAAGTATTATTCTTGGATGGAGAGTCGACCACTCACTTTTCTCATGAGTGATCGAATCGACGGCAATGGTGATGATATATCTGCCTAACCGTTTTTTCGCAAGCATGTGAGAGAAGCAAACAACCAAAAGCAATACAACACTACATTACAGATGTAGTTAAATGCAATAGTTCGCTGTATCTATTGTAAAGCAAACAAACAAACAAAGATCCTGCGATCGGCGCCGCCGCCAAAACAACAAATTTCGAAATTGACATCGAAACAATCACAATCAAGCGATTACAATAGCAAAATAAAGACCAATCCAACCAAAGCCGCAAACCAAAACCAACAATATTGCGAAAGCAACAATTGCTTGGAGCATCAAACAACAGCACCGATAAAACAAACCAGCAAACACCTGCGAAAGATAAACACGTCGTATACTAGTTCCGAGCAAAATACCAAACATGCACAAATATAAAGCAAAGCAAACAACATTGTATCCAACTAAGTAGTGTATAGCAAAATGCTGCAAAACGAGATGCAAATTTGCCGCAATTCACCAGCAATTTTGGATGGCCCCATCATCGTCAAAATTCATCGCAAATAACAAGAAGATAAATTCAATAAACGAAATGCGTGAATATGACAATACATATTCATCGAATACAGATAGCGGGCTATACAGTACTATATCCAATCTACAACCTAAGTAATAAACCGCGGAACGCTATGTAATCTACAAGTGTGGCTCAATTTTAAAACGAAGCATACCCAGTATCAGAAAATAAGTCAACTGAACCCGACTATCATACCAAACAACAAGTCCTCAGAGTAGCTATCATGAGTACTTAGAGTCATACACACAAGCATCTAACAACAAGCAGATGCCAAACAAATTAACTACAACAACAGTATGAAGTCCAAAAGATCACAGCTACTAATCGTAAGAAAACTCAGACCCACTTTGCAAACAATCTCAAACACACAAACCAATTCCTTACATTGTTTGCTACCTGAAAACATTACTAGAAAGTCGTCACCAAACACACATCCATAAACGAAACACAATCAGAGCACACAAAAGTAATCACAGCATTTCAGTTTCGCCCCTAAACAACCAATAAACGTCCCCGCACAATGTCACCACCGATGCCAACGACCCTATCCCTGACACGGAACCAACCCTTCGTGATCTTGCCTATCAGGCAGCTAGCGCCGCTTTAACAGCTTTGCCGGAGCTTATGTCCCTGATCCTGACAAAGTCAAGCGCATCGCAACAACTTTCCAAGACCTACCCTGACATGACACGTGTCGCAAACATCTGCGACTCTAACCTTGTCAACCAGGTAGCATTCCTTGACATCCCAGGTGCCAACCCAACGTTGGCAGTTCTATCTTGCCCATTCCCAACAGCTCTGAACTGATGCTGTTTTCGCAGGCACCCTTGGTGACAGCATGGACATCATATGCCCAGTTACAATCAGGATGCGCGACATTAAGGGATACTGCATTACGGTCGCAGCGTCAAACTCCCATCCAACGCTCCTCAACATGGCAACCTCGACATCTGATCCGATCACAGAAGAAGGACCAGACCCAGAGGATGGTACAGTGGCCGACCCACCAGGACCAGACCGTATTGGACTTGACATTACCGACCCTGATGCAACGCCATGTTTCGCTGCATTTCCCAAAGTTTTCCTCCTCACAGGAGGACACAAGATCCCAACAGGAGCAAAATCAATGTCAATAATACAGACTCAGTCCGCAATCTCAACAACGCCACCAACCTTGAAGAATTTCATATGTGGTATGAAGCGATGCGTTACGGAACGGTGAACCTCCAAAACTTTTCGATTCATTCGAAAGACACTTTGTTCATCTACGATCAGATAGACAAAGCGCAATTCATCCCTGATACCAACCTCGTATCAAAGTTCACTGTGAAGCCAACGTTTCTAACTCCAAACGACCCAGTCTACCATGAAGTTACACCGCGGTGTTGGCAGCAAAGAAAAGGCATTTATCTCGTTCGGTAGCACAATGGCACGTCAAACCGCATTCACAACTCCACAAAAGTATTCACGAGAAGAGGATGCACCGAATGAATCCCCAAACATGGTTACAACGTTGCTCAAAGGTTTAACCACAGCGATCACAGACAATTCAACAAAGACAATGACAAGCACAGAACGAGAACACGCCAAGGAAGCAACAGAACACCAACACTTCTATGAAATCCTCTTCGCCTCAACCATTGAAGTAAGCAACGATGATGGAACAAAAACCAAGCACTTCAAAAAAGCAACAGTCGACCCCATGTTCATTCAAGTGCTAAAGACCAACAAAAACAGCAAAGCAACTCGACTCATGCAAATTGCAATTGAGTCTATGGCAGCAGAAATGAACTTCAGAGAGAATCGATTTGCATCCGCCAGCAGTCTTGAAGCCGAAATGTTTGACCAACCCCTCACTGCGGCAATTCGTACCGCACAATGGGAACACCAGCATACAGTTATTCATCCAGAGGGTATAAAAACCCACTTCGGATTTCATCACCTCGCACCACCGAGAACATGGTCTGCAGACTATAAAACACGGTTAGAAGGCGCAATCAAAGTCGTCCAGCAAGAACAAGTGGAAGAAGCAACATCACGTACCTCAGCAAAAGCAACAGAGCTTTACCACCTCGGCCGAACCAATACGCTGGGCGAGATCAACAACAACATCGGCAACTTTTATACAATGATGCATACAATGATAACTGTCAACGAAGACAATCCACCCGACCTGTGGAAAGAAGTGATTGCATTCGATAGAATAATGCGATCACCAGAAGGACGAAAATGGTTCGAGCTCCATCGCAACCTGAAGGAACTCCACTTCAACGTCCTGCAAGACATCCAATCAACAATTGCAGGGTTTGTTGCAGTTGCACGCCGACCCGGCTACAAAAATGCACTGATGGATGGACTCCCCATCTCCCCTGAAATTTTTACCAACGCAAAGACGCAAGGCGAGAGACTCAGGCACAACTTGCAAACAGCAATCCTAACAATGGCAGCGGGGCAATACAAGGAAACTCCATTCACGTTTAAACTCTTCCAACCACTTGGCGAGTCACCAAACAAACGAAAAGCCACATCCGAAGCCTTGAATAGCGAGCACCCAAATACTCGTAATCGTCAAAATGGGAGCAATACGAACGAGACCAGCGTAGCCAATGGCCGTGTACCACGAAACAATAACGCAAACCAGCCGCAACGCAACCCAAGTGATCTCATTAGCAACACAACACCACCTCAGGGAAAGAAAATCCTCAAGCAATTGGCGACAGACAGCACCGCCCGACTCCTTCATCCAGGACCAATATTCCCGCACCCAATAAAACCGAACAGCTTCACGGTTATGCTGCCGAAGTGCATACGAAGGCAAGACATGCACATTCCACAACTGTAAATTTTTCCACTTCCCAGCAAATCTCGCAACAGTGAGCCCCGACCTCAAGGCAAAACTTGTTACATGGGTAGCTACCCAAGCAAATGTAGAATGGACAGACATCGGATCAACATGGGCGACACCCCAAGGTAACTCAAACAACACCACAGCATAAAACCAAGCAATATAGCAAACCAATCTCACAAAACTCATAATTTCCATATGTGTATCGTTGCAACACACCAATCAGTGCCGTTGCTTTTAGGACTTTGTCTTCATGTCCCAGAACCAACGCATACACGCATGGCAATCACACCAGCTCGACCCACAGTAAGAATGTACGAAGCCGGTACGATCTTCAGTGTAAACAGTCAAACAAAAGGTCATAGAAGGCGATTTCGAGACACTAAAGGCAAAGGAAAAGCAGGTAAAACAAACAATCATGAGCCAGCCGAGTCGATCGATAAAGCAATACCGCCAATAACGTCTGATTGCACGCGACTTTTACAAATCAGCAACAAACGCCAGCAAAGAGCAAACCTGATGAGCGCAACGAAAGAAAGACAACAGTAAACACATGCTGGGCGACAACAGAAAACTTCACAATCAAGCACTTAGAAGCATTTGCCACCGAAATCCTCCCAACGAGCGTCCAAATACAACTGTCACAACCATTTGGTAAGGATACAATTTCACAATCATTCTTTGCAGCGAAATCGTTTTGTCACGTACTGTTGCCGCTCTTAAAAAGCGGATATTTGTCATGCAGAGCTACCAAAACCCTTGAAAAGGCGTCGTTCCGAGTAAGGCAATTACAACAACTCGAAAAAGTATAGCCCAATCGACTTCCGGCAGCTGCAGGGATTCCAATCTGATTGGGAAAGCACAGAGTGCATACGCCAAGATTGGCGAGCCATGACAACCGCATGCGCCCTGCACTATAACGGTGACATTGCAACGGTAGTAAGATACATTGGGGACCCCATGTGAATGCACATATCAATGCAGCCCACCTACTGGCAAAGCTCAAACCCATCGTAACAACGGACGTCTTTACCGACGTAACACGTATCCTGACAACCGGAGCACCAGCATACTGCAACGCTGAAGCATCAAGCCAATTTCGATGCATATCTGCAATATGGCAACCACAAGTCAGCGCAGGACAATCCGAAGGTATTTGAGAAAACAATCGTCAAACAAAGCAAACGAGGACTCACCCTAATAATGGATCCGGCGATAGTCCATTTCACACTCAACACGCACCTAACGCCACAAGGACTTGTTGACATTCTACATCATCGAAGAAAGCCACGCCCAATATCAGATAGCAGTTTTCGCCCGTGGCCAGGGGCGCATGCTATTAATGATTGGACAAGCAAAGCCACCGAACCAAAACTCCATTTCGCCGATTCGTTTCAGCAATTTCTAATCTGGCAATGGAATTTGGCAATCTCGTACCCCCAACACGATAGACACACCGGTGATGACGACGTGCAATGCGCATTCCCACGCGTCAAATATAACCCCAATTTGGTCGCAATGCACAGCGCAATTTCACAGGAACTCTGATTATGCACACAGGACTTACATTTGGTGACAACACAAGTCCATCAAACTGGGAGCCAATCGCAAGAGCGCGCCAACAATTAGCCCAAAAGCTATGGCATGACGAAGACATACTGAACGCGCCAACAACAATACCTGCCAAATTTCACATTTGAAAAGCCAGCAACGCAAACAGAAAGAGATGGATTCGCAATAGCTATCCCCGACACAAAAACCGAGGAGTATTCGACAAAACAGGAATTGAATTGCACCTCGATACAACCATCATGTCGACGACAACATGTATGGCGATATATCGGAACTCATGCCGAGAGCAGCAGCCGCAAGTATCATCAGTCTATACGAACTCGCGGGTTATCCAGATGGCAGAATCCAGATCCTATATCCTGGGAAAAGTTTGGGTCAGCGTACGGACATATCAGGAGAGTAGTTGGTTGGGATTTCAACACGAGATCACTTACCTATACCCTCCCAGACGATAAAAGGCAGTCAATCACCAACCTATTGCACGAATGGGACGGAAAGGACAAATGCAACATTTTGGAGGCAGCAACACTCCACGGCACTCGCGGACGCATCGCGTGCCAATCGCCAAGGAAGAACATTGTTCTTCAGTTTTCCAAATGCACTTCGCCGCGCAATTCAAACCCGTTTCAACCAAGTAAGAGGGTATTACAATCGCCAAGGAAAATCCAAAAGGTATCAAGCAGACCTTCCAAAGCATTTACACACCAGAATCGACGCCATGATTGCGCGCGATATGGCAGCCCTGCTATGGACAAAGAATGCCAAGATAACAATTGACCAAGCAGTGAAAGTAGAACTGCCAACCTGCACCAATTGCTGGCAGATCGAACATACAAATGGGAAATGCACGTTGGCCACGTCATACCCCGCGACCCTCAATTCACCAGCTTTGGCGACGCATGCCTGACCGGAGGAGGTGCCTTCTGTCACGACCTCCAATTCTGGTTCGACATGCACTGGTCGGAAAGGACAAAACGAGCCATCGCGGTCAACAAAATCCACATCAACTTAATGGAATTCGTTGTCGTTATAGTCCAGCTTGCAGCAACCATAACACTAATGGAGGAGACAGGGCTGTACAAACCATTGCAAAGAACATTTCCAAATGGTATCGCAAAACTCGCCAAACTGCTGATCAGAACAGACAATAGCCCATCCCAAAACTGGGCGCATAAAGTTTCCGCAAAATCGGAACGAGGTCAACAGATGGTCCACCTATATGCAGCTTTGCTTGAAAGAACCACAATTGCGGTTTCATGTACACATGTGTCAGGAGCAACAAATCTCCTCGCCGATTTTTTGTCACGCCCACCAACTCACTTACCTTCCCCGGCACTGCGCCATCAACAGATATTCGAGAAGGAGCCGAAACTCGCATCCTATCGCTATTTCCGCCCGAGTCCAGAGCTCTTATCAAGCCTGGCATCCAGGCTGTTCAACGAGCAATGGATAGCAACAACAACACTGCCAAAACTGCTCGGACAATTCGAAGCAGGAGAATCCATTACTTCATCTTTTGTCACACTGTAAAGCTTACAGATGACTGGCGACTTCAGACCCAAAGTCAAGAACGCGCCACCATCAGCTGGCCCTTATGCAACACACCTCGCGACAGGATCATCACTCCACTGCCGTTCATTAAAAGCAGGAACCATCAGGAGCTACTTACTCGATGTCGCAAAATTCCTTGGACGATTCAGAGATATTGATCCCCGATTCAGATCAACAGCTGACACCAAAATGGCACCAGCAATCACCAAAGTACTCGCCGAAGTCCAACGATGGGAATCCGTCCCAAATAGACGCGAACCATTCACTCTGGAAATGCACGCCTTCATTGCCAACACAACTGACGCCCAAAAGGATGATTGTTGTCTAATGGCAGCGCTAGCCGATTGGACACTATGCAACCTCTACGCAGGATGCAGAGGCGTAGAATGGATGCAAACCGATTCATCCAAACGCGACATAACCACATATCACAAAAACCGCTTTGGCAACGCCTACGCATTCACATTGAAGGATATCCAATGCTCATCAACAACAAACAAAAGGCTTTCACTAACAGAAGCACTCACATATCCGGCATCTGTCGGTAGCATCCACCTGCGATTTGAAGAGCAAAAGAATGGTGAGAATGGGGAGAAAAAGTTATTCGTCTGCAATGTCAAACCCAAAAGTCTGCTTTGTTACGCATTTCATGCGTATCCTAGCACGACACGCGACCATAACAAAATCAGACACAACAATACCTTTAAGCGTCTACAAAGCAAGCGATGGACCCCATGCAACATAACATCGGAAGCTGTTGAAACGTGCATGCGGGATGCTGCATCCAAAATGTTCAATCTTGACCCAATCAAGAACAAAGCAGAGCTCCAAATGTGGTCAGCACACTCATTGCGTGTTGGTGCTTGCACTACCCTATATGCGATGGGATTCCATGAAATGGAAATTAAACACCTCCTGCGATGGAAATCAAATGCATTCATGACTTACCTTCGCAATCTGGCAGTCACGTCTCGGCGACATAATGACGCCCTTGCTGATGCCAGCTGCATCCCAAACTTCCTATAATGGTGACAGCATTAATGAAGCACTCATAGTCGCATCGCATCATAGAAGTAACGTCGCATTTAGCCCAAGCATCGCAAACACATCATACACAAAAGAAACAAAACTCCAAGATACCAACATCAAAAATGCCAAATGCATCATGATATCATGATTCATGATTCATAATGCATACGCATGTATCGCATATCCAAAAAATTCTAAAGTACGCTACACGAGTAGTACTAGTACCTGAAGTATGCGCTGGTATACTTTGTTGCCGGTAGTGCTCGCATACCTTAGTAGTCCAGCCGAAATGGAATGACCGCGGGGCACTGGAAAATTTTATTCCAGTAGCCCCGCGGAAATGGACTGACCGCGGACCGCAGATCGCGGATCGCGGGGCACTCGAATGTTTTGTTCCAGTAGCCCCGCGGAAATGGACTGACCGCGGACCGCGGACCGCGGGGGCACTGGAAAATTTTATTCCAGTAGCCCCGCGGAAATAGACTGACCGCGGACCGCGGAACCGCGCGGCACTGGATTATTTTTTCCAGTAGCCCCGCGGAAATGGCCTATGGGCATACCCGCGAACCGCGGGGCACTGGAATAATTTGTTCCAGTACCAGTTGTTTTCAGTGTTCAGTGCAATTTGACATTCCACCCAACACGCGTCACAGATACACATGCATCTCCGTACCAAACTTCAAATTTTTTTATTTTTTTGCTGTTGTTATTTTTTGCGTGCACCGGCAAGTCCGCCTGCATCCGATCGATATGGCACCCACCACGGCAGCCCCTGCAGAACAGCCGCGTCAGCAGACGACATGGGACAGGCCTGTGCTAGTGAAGCCATCCAGGAATCGTTCGACTCCTAGGATTATACTAACGTCATAGCCACTGCGTTTTAGCCCACTACACCACCTGTAGAGACCTAGCAATACTAGAGTCTACGTACAGACAAGTAGCGTGCAATTCAGTAATCGCAGTTACTACGACATTCACCACGCACACTAGCCGTATCGCCGGATGCTGTGACAAGCCGAGGCGACATCTGGGAATCCTGTGGATTCTTACAGATAAGACTGTAGGCAATACTGCAGTAGGCGTACTAGCTCACACAGTACACTACAACTATTGCCCTACAGCCTTAGTTGCTGCGCAGTCGGAGATTGACGGACCGAGGACAGCCAGTAGCACTACACTACTGGCGGAAAAGTATTATTCTTGGATGGAGAGTCGACCACTCACTTTTCTCATGAGTGATCGAATCGACGGCAATGGTGATGATATATCTGCCTAACCGTTTTTTCGCTACCCACCCGCCATCCCACAGGCCTGTGCTAGTGAAGCCATCCAGGAATCGTTCGACTCCTAGGATTATACTAACGTCATAGCCACTGCGTTTTAGCCCACTACACCACCTGTAGAGACCTAGCAATACTAGAGTCTACGTACAGACAAGTAGCGTGCAATTCAGTAATCGCAGTTACTACGACATTCACCACGCACACTAGCCGTATCGCCGGATGCTGTGACAAGCCGAGGCGACATCTGGGAATCCTGTGGATTCGTAGAGTTTTATCCGATGATTTTAAGGCACCCATTAATTTTTTTAGTCCCACTATATGGTTTATGCTAGTACTGCTGTGATTGACTAATTCGAGTTGCAAAAAACACGGATTGGGTTGCAAACCTACGCCGTTCTCTCGTAGAAATTTTGCAACCCTACGTGCAACTGGGTTGCCAAAGATCTTGGTGTTCCGCACTGCATTTTTGTCACAGTCCTTGCAAGTTCTACAGGTCCCTGATGTATACACATACCGGAGGGAGTTGAAAACACTACTTCGGTTGCAAAATACCGGAAATGTACTCGTACAAGCACCCGGAGCTACGTACAGTACAATTTAGTCCTGGTACTACGGGTAGGAGTTTGTATGACCACCAAAAGCCATGAATGCATATGTCATATGTATAGAATTAAAACCTACGCTGCACTGGACTGCGATGCCATCGTTGTACTGTGCTACCGTGAGGTCATCCATCGAAATGTGAAACTTGATACGCTGTACTGTCCGGTCTCTAACTAATTTCGTACGAACTACCCGAAATGTCAAATGCCATTTGACACGTTCGACGAGTTTGTCGTTCATACGATTGAGTGCCGAATTTTTACTGTAGCTTATAATTTCTCAGAACGTACTTTGTGTGAAACCTTCCTACAGTAATTTTCCTACGGTACTACGTACTATTTTCTACGATTAGAGTATCATCTCCGGTGATAGTCTCAAGTGGTTATTTTGCCCAATCTATAGGCTAACCCCCTCACGCTTCCTTCCAGGCAAGCCAATTCCTCTCTAAAGGAATTCATTGTTTCCTTTCCAAGGACACTCAGGTTGATCCTTTCCAAGGATCTATCCCGATTGCTCCGCAATCGTCTACGCTGCAGCTCTAAGTCAACTCCGTTGACTATCTTCTACTCTACGGTTTCCAACCTACAAGCAAGTCTCTCCGAGCGCCTAAGTTACCAACTAGGCTACCTATCTTATCTAAAAGCACGCCGTGCTTTGCCTTCTAAGACCTTCCAAGTTCGCTATTCTTCTGATCTCTCCGAGATGGCGTCTCCGACTCCAACTTCTGACCCCGTCACCGCGTCTCCGACGCCACCTGTCTCCGACCCTATCGTCGCCTCTGATAGGCCCGATAAGCCCATTATGGGCAACATTGTCTCCCTTTCCAGGGACGATTGGTCCGCTTGGACTGGCGGTAAGCCAGCTCCTGGTTGGGTCGGCCTCGATCCGAGCGCCGCCGACGACATCACGTCACCAAATCAACTCCGCCCTGTCCATGCCTCCGCCTCACAAAAGGTACAACTTTCGTCGTACCGGCATGACGACCTATTTACCCAAGCGAGCAGTCTCAGACTTCCAGAACGCCGTTTGGGACCATCTCGTCGATTGTGGGATGGATACCATCGCTTATCTCCCCGATCCCGAAAGCTCCTCCGTGATGACGAACGTCGTCAGGAGCCACTCGCTACACCGTCGCGACAGCAAAGACTCTCAGCTCCCAGCAGATTCTTCGTTACGACAAGTATGACAAGTCGAACGACCTCGCCGCCACCAAGTTCCTTCTTCGTCTCTCGATCCCGCTCTCATGAGCAAGATCAAAGAGAAAATGGACGACGACGACTCGTTTCACGTCGTCTGGCTTCAGCTGATCAAGACGATCCAGTCGACGTCGATCGAGCGCTTTGAAGACCTGAAGGCCGCGATCAAGGCTCGCCACCCGTCCCAGTACGCCGGCGAAAACCTGAAGCCCTCGCCGCCGATTATCGCAAGGACGCACGTGAGCTCACGACGGCAGGTCAGTACGACCACAACCTCACGCTCACGATGCTCAAGACTTTCTTTTGGCCGGAGGAGCCGGAAACGAAGACTTCCGCTTTCTCCGTTCGACGAAGCAGCGACTTGATCAGGCGCCTTGACATTGGGCAAGGAAAGTCAGGCGCCCATGCTCACATGGTCGCCGAGAAATTGACGTTCCAAGATATTTGTCGCCAAGCTGAAGACGCGTACCGTACGCAATTTGACAGAAAGGAATGGCCTCCAGCGAGTCATGCACCTGATGTCCGAGCTCCGTCTGCGACGTTTGGCAATGTCGCAACTGCCCCCGCAGGTATCTCCCGAGCCGAGGTACTTACGTTGATTCAGTCCCAGGCATCCGGGACCGAAACGACGACGAAGAAGGGCAATTGCCACAAGTGTGGAAAACCCGGTCATTGGGCGAACAAGTGTCCGGAGCTCAATCGTAAGTCCGGATCGTCCTCCCCCTCTGGGTCCCGCCAGGATCGCACCAACAAACATAAATCCTGGCGCACAATTCCACCACTTCCCGGAACTAGCAATTCCAAGAAAGTGAAGGATAAAACCTTCAACTGGTGCGAGAAGTGTCGTCGTTGGACCGTCACGCACACGACCGCCACTCACACCGGTGGAGAACGTCGTCCTCCTGCTCCGGCACCGTCGCCAAGGGCAAATCTCAGCATGTTGGCGCCGGATCCCTCCGTTTGGTTGCTTGACTTCCCAGTCAAACCAAACGTCACGTCTCCTCCTCGTTCGCTCTAAACCTCATCCGAGGTGCGAACCCATGGCTACTTTCGCTCTTCCCTGCTATCTGTGCCATTGTTCCTAATTTGGTTACTTTGGCTATCTATCTTGCATCCGCCATCCCATGGTCGACCATTTTGGCTTGGGTCGCCAACAATCTTCACCAAGTTTTGCTCCGCCACCCAACGCTCGCGTTCGCTCCTACCGTTTGGGTCCTTCTCTTCTCTCGGTCTTCCTGTCAACGCTCCTAAAGCAACCTCCCGTTGCTCGACGGCTCCTCTCGCCTCCGTTCACTCGCAATCAACGTCGTCGTTTCTCGCGACTCCTCAAGAAGTCGTTCGCTCCGCCACGCTTCAACGCAGGAATCCGAGCCAACAAGCTGCATCGTTCTACCCCTCTTCGTCTCCGACAACGAGGATACGTCGCATCGCGACCTCCTACGCTCGCTCAACGCGACGACTTCCGTCATTTCGCGACTCTCAAAGAACGCGCACTCCGTCTCCAACGTCGCGCCGACAAGCTTCGCAATTCTCGTCGCCCTGCTCCGTTGCCGCCTACCACAGGCCAAAAGGGAGAGGGATACAAAAACAAGCGTTCGTGTCCTTCCTGGTGCTCTAAACGCCCCCGTTCGCCGCCACGAACCGCGAAGTATTGCCCTGTGGCACCCGCCAACTCGCCCGACCCGTTTGCGATCGCTCCGCTCACGTTTCATCAACGTGCCGCCGCCAACAAAATCCTGTCACACGTCCACTTGGCGTGCCATTCCACGCCGCTTCGAATGGCTCTCCAGGCTCCCGCTCGTATGCGGGAAGCCCTCGGACCCAAAGCAAACACGAGCCCCATCATTTGGGACTCGGGCGCAAGCATTTCGATCACGCCCGACATCTCCGATTTCGAAGGCCCCGTCACGTCGCCCGGAACGATCACGCAGCTAAAAGGCATCGCCAAGGGTCTACAAATTAAAGGCCAAGGCGAAGTCACTTGGGCTGTCCACGATCAGCTTGGAAATCTTCGACTCCTCAAGGTCCCCGCGTTTCATGTTCCCAACATCAAAGTCCGACTCCTCTCGACGTCCAGTCTCCTCCAGACTTACCCTGACGAAACGATCACCATCGAACCGAATCGTTTGACGCTCAGCGGCGTCCCGAACGACGTCAACCGAGGACCCGTCACTGCAAACGTCAACCCGCAGAACAATCTCCCAACGTCGGAAGCGTACAACGCAACCGATCCTTTCAAGGCCGCCGACGCTCTCGTTTCGATTGTGAATACCGTTCACGAACGAAACCTCAACCTCAATGAAGCAGAGAAAGAATTGCTTCGTTGGCACTATCGTTTGGGTCACGTCGGCTTCAAGAAGGTCCAGTTCATCCTGCGTTCCGGCGTCGTCAGCAAAACGGAAGAAAGTCGCCGATTACAAACCGCCGCATGTCGACTTACCTCGTTCCCAAATGCGCCGCCTGCCAATATGGCAAACAACATCGACGTCCAATTCCTGGCACGACGCCTTCGTCTGTTGTCAAAGATAGAGCGCACGCTCTTAAAACAGACAATCCTCCCAGGCCAACGCATTTCGGTCGATCATTTTATTTGCAGCACTCGTGGACGTCTACTTACCTCCGCTGGAAAAACGAAACTCGACGACATGTATACCGGTGGTTGCATCTTCGTCGACCACGCCTCCGGTTACATTTTTGTCGAGCACCGTCAGCTTGAACTCGCACGAGACTCTCAAGGCAAAGAGAGTTTCGAGCGAATGTCGCAACACAGGAGTGACGCCGCAAGAGTATCTCGCCGACAACTCAAAAACGTTCACGTCCGCCGAGTTCTCTCGCAACCTCGCCGAGTTCCAACAAGTCATCCGATTCGCTGGCGTCGGCGCTCACCATCACAATGGAATCGCCGAACGCAACATTCGTACAATCATGGCCATCGCAAGGACCATGATGTTGCATTCGGCCATCCATTGGCCGGACGTCGCCGATCCCACACTTTGGCCCCTCGCCGTCAAGCATGCTGTGTTCCTAGTGAACCACATGCCTGACCCACGAACTGGCCTTTCCCCACATGATGTCTTCACAAAGACTCGCTGGGAACAAAAGAAATTGATGGACGTCCACGTTTGGGGATGTCCAGTTTACGTCCTCGACAAAATGATTTCGGACGGCAAGAAATTGCCACGTTGGACTCCTCGTTCGACTCGCACGGTCAACCTCGGTTTCTCGGACAAACACGCCAGCTCGGTCCCTCTCGTTCTCAATCCACAAACGGGTACACACCACAGTTTCACATCGTCTTCGACGATTGGTTCGCAACTGTTCCCGCTTCCGCCGACGACCTTCCGAACTTCAACGACGACAGCTGGAAACGAATGTTCCAAGACTCTACGTTTCAATACGTCCTCGACGATGAAGACGAAGAAAGGTTGATTGTTGAGTCGACCGACTACGAACAAGCCAACGAACTCCTTTCCCAGATGCAACGTGTCGCGACCGCTCGACAACGCGACTCCTCCTCAGGTTCTTCCAGTCGCTCCGCCTCCGCTGTCAACTCCGTTGCCGCCTCCAAGGAGCAAGTCGCGACGCCACCACCAGTCGTTGTGCCTCCTCCCTGCCACTCCGTTGTTGACTCCAAGGAGGTGACTCCGCAACCGCCTGCGCCGACTGCGCCGCAACTTCCGACCCAACTCCAGTCAAACTCTTCCAGTCGCCGACTCCAATTCGTCCTGCAAACGAAAGCGACAAAGTGAGCGAGCAACCAATCGTCCCGAAAGCAACAAAAGCAAAGAGCACACCGTTAAACACGAACCTCGTCGCTCCACTCGCAATCGTTGGCACCTGTCCGCCTCGGATACGACGGACAGCAAGGACATGGTTACATCGCCGAATTCGATGGAACCTCCTCGAATGGCTTTACAATGAAGTCGCCGAGTGTCTTTCGCCACCTCCCTCGTCGTATAAGGCGAGTGTCAGCGATCCTGACACTCTGAGCTTCAGCGAAGCGATGGCGGATCATGACAACATCGAAAAATGGCTGAAGGCTGCAAACGACGAAATTCAAAGTTTGCAGAAAAACGGTACATGGATCGAAGTGCCGATCACGGAAGCCAAGACTCGAATTTTGCCCGGTACTTGGGTGTTTCGTCGCAAACGTACTCCCGATGGTACTATCAGTAAGTACAAGGCACGCTACTGTGTAAGAGGCGATCTCCAAGAAAACGTTCAGGAGACTTTTGCCCCAGTCGTGGCTTGGAGTACTGTACGGTTGTTCCTAGTTCTCTCTAACTTTGAACTGGAAAACTTGCACCATCGACTTCAGCAGCGCGTTCGTTCAAGCCCGCTTTCGGATCCAGTCTGGATCCATTTGCCTCGTGGATTCCACTCCGAGAGGCCACGCCACGTGCCTGCGACTCCTGAAAAGCCTTTATGGCTTGAGGTGTGGCCAAGACTTTGGTACCAGCATCTATCGGAGGCCTTGCGCGAGGAAGGCTTTAAAGCCTGCGCGAACGACCCGTGCCTACTCTACAAAGACACAATTATGGTTGTTCTATACGTTGATGACTTAGGTATCGCCTATCGCGACCAAAGCGACCTCGACAAGCTCTTCGCCAACCTGGAAGCGAAAACTTAAGTTTTACTCGCGAGGGCACGTTCACCGACTTCCTCGGCATCAATTTCACTCGCGATGCAACGAATGGGACCCTGACCTCACTCAGAAGGGTCTCATTCAAAAGATCAAGGAAGCGACTGGCATGTCCGACAGCAATTACAATTGGACGCCAGCCGCTCAGGCCGCACTTGGAATCGACCCCGATGGACCTCCATGACGGAAACGTGGAGCTACCGTTCAATCGTCGGCATGCTCTCTATTTGTCCACAAACACTCGTCCCGACATCGCGTTCGCCGTCAGCCAGGTCGCCAGGTTCTGCCACAGCCCGAAACGAAGCCACGCGTCCGCCGTCAAAACTCGTTCGCTACTTGCATCGCACGAGCGACATGGGCATGATCGTCAAGCCCACCGGCACGCTGGATCTCGACTGTTATGTCGACGCCGACTTCGCCGGTCTCCATGGCCGTGATCCCGATCGTTCTCCGACCTCCGCGAAGTCTCGAACTGGGTACATCATCACGCTCGGCGGATGTCCCATTTTGTGGAAATCTCACCTCCAAAGTGAGATCTCCTTGTCCACGCTCGAAGCCGAATACTCCGCTCTCAGCTCCGCGATGCGTACGCTCTTGCCTCTCCGTTCCATGCTCCAGGAAGTCGCCTCCGGCATCAAACTTCCTCGCACGTTCACGTCGACGATCAAGTGTCAAGTCTTCGAGGACAACAATGGCGCCCTTCTTCTTGCCGTAAACCAACGCATTACCAACCGCACGAAGTACTTCCAGGTGAAGTGGCACTTCTTCTGGCAGCACGCGTGATGGCACGGTCGCCATCGTGAAGGTCGACACTCAAGAGCAGTGGGCGGATTTTCTTACGAAAGGACTAAATCGTGAGAGTTTCGAACGCGTCCGCAAACTGGTCCAAGGATGGTAACGGCCACCCAAACCCTTGTGTCTCTTGTTCAAACTGTAACCCTCGTTTGACTCGTATCTATTTTAACTGACGTTTTGTGTTTTGTTTCAGCATTTATGGATGAAAGGGAGAATTAAAACCTACGCTGCACTGGACTGCGATGCCATCGTTGTACTGTGCTACCGTGAGGTCATCCATCGAAATGTGAAACTTGATACGCTGTACTGTCCGGTCTCTAACTAATTTCGTACGAACTACCCGAAATGTCAAATGCCATTTGACACGTTCGACGAGTTTGTCGTTCATACGATCGAGTGCCGAATTTTACTGTAGCTTATAATTTCTCAGAACGTACTTTGTGTGAAACCTTCCTACAGTAATTTTCCTACGGTACTACGTACTATTTTCTACGATTAGAGTATCATCTCCGGTGATAGTCTCAAGT
>JAKSYS010000857.1:0-17165 GCA_022925895.1 Fragilaria crotonensis | reverse complement strand
TATACTGTACAGCAGGTTTCATCATGAACCCTCCTAAAGTAGAGGTCAGTACAAAATCTACGACCTATACAATTTTCCAAAGTAAATATCCGGGAAATCTTTCTGCAAACAGAATTGTAACACGGTCGTCATCATAAAAATTGATTTACATCTCGTCGTTGATCTCAATCACTTCCCTGAATTCAGAATTGACGAAGCCGCTGTCAAAGTCGAGGGCACACCTGTGCCCTTTGAAGGCTTTCGAGATCCGTTCAATCTTCGTGAAGTGCAATTGCTGGTGCATTGGGTTTGGAACGGCATCGTCACCACCACCAGGTAATACTGCTGTTCTGGTGGCGTGCTCTTCAACAATATCAGAGACAGGATTCGACCTCTTGTTCTTCTCTTCTTCAATGTGATGGTATGTACATATGTAAGCCCTTGCCCTTGATGCAAACTTCTCGATTCTAATCTTTGTCAATACGTTTGCAGGACATGTGCTCTCTTTCACGAGCTGCTTAAAGTTGTCGCGCCCTCTCTTTCTTGAGACTGGCAGACGCCTATAAAAGGCTTTTGCATGTGCCCAGCTGTACTCAACACCTTCTCCCGCAAGTTCAGCATGGAACTTCGGCGTCAGCATCACAGTTACTCCTAATTGCCGTCCTAAGTGCTGTAGTGCAGTTTCTTCCTCCTTGAAGTCTCGACAGTTTGACATGATGCCTCGCAAAGAATACTGTAAGTCAACCTTGCCGCTGATGATATCTTTGCGGCCGTCAACTGTATACTTGTCTATTGCCTCACAATCAATCAGTCCTCTTTCCCAAAGCACTTGCAGAAGCCCTTTCGGTTGTCGCTCCCAACCAAATGTGACAACCTCCTTCTGCTCATGGAGATCGATGCCATTGTTCTTCGCAAATTCTTGGAGTTCCTTTCTTGTATATCCACGTTGCTGTTGGAGGGTCACACCTGCAGCACGGAGACACTCCACAAGTACCTTCTTTGATCTTTCGACACGTTTGCTTCGACCAGTGGGTCGGTCGTGTCTTTGTGATTGCCGTTGCTCTGGTGACAAGTACCATGGACCACTATCGCTTTCAAGATAAACCAGACTCTGAGTGTCACCAGCTTTTAGGATAGGTGAGTGCGGACCGAGGTATCCTTCGTCTTGCAAAATAATTGTGTCCCTCATCTTTGCTTGTGCTCCGCCATAGCCTTTTGACATACTTAACGCAGTCAGTGCTCCGTCTCTCTTGCGTGCGTGTCCCTGACTGTGGTCGAACAGAAAAACAAATTGAAATTCAGGATACAATACCTGGAGGCAATCCACAACGTCTTCAAATTGAACGCTCATATGAAAGCTGTTCCAGTAGCCTTCATTACTTGCTCCAATGTACAAATACTTGACTAGCGGCGATTCTTTCAAGTCGGACTTGTTGATTGTTCCAAGTACTTCCTTTGCAGCATGTTTGTCGACGTAAGTATTTCTTCCGACTGCTCGCCTTGCTGCATTTACTTGATCTAACTCTTCTTTTGTCAGCACTCTGCCGAAGCCGAACTCACGAGATACGAATGCCGAAAGCATGTATCCGTCCCCTTCAGACTTCGGCAACAACGGGCGTTGTCCAGAAGGCCCGATCCAAGTCCTGTTACCAAGCAAGTACTGAGCAAAGACGCTCTCGTCCTGCCCAATAATCATTAGGGGCGTCGCTCTTAACGAGACTCGTATGCTGGTTGTCGGATGCAACGTGGTTGTAAATGGCGGGTTTGTTGGTCCATTCTTCTTGGTGCAATATTTCCAGTAGTCGATGTGGAACTCGAACATTTCAGTATCGTTTACAATATCGAAGTAGCTATGCCCTAATCGAAGATCTAAACCATTCATAGTCATCGCATCTTCTTTTGATACTTGCACCCATCGTCTACAGTAGGGCTCTAGTTCTGTCAAGTATTGCTTGCAGAATTCCTTCCGATTCTGGACGACATCATCGCGCTCATGGCCGTCAACGTAGAAACTCTTCTTGCGAGCGTCGTACTTAAAATTTAACAATCGCATCCAACGCCAAGCAGTAGTGAAACTCATAGACTCAAGCCCATGTGCTTTGAGAAAAGATGCTGTCAGCAGTTCTTTGTTCTTGTCGTCGTGTTCGTCTTCTCGGGATAGTATGGCGGCAGCAGCAGTACTAGTACTATTGTCTGCTGTCGCCAGCACCTTTTGTTGATCTTCCTTCCAAACAGTTGCAAGTCTTGGAATAACAACGCTAACAATGAAGTCGTGAATGCCTTCTATTGTTAAGGTAGCTAAGTTCTTCACTCCAAATGAAACAATCTGATCTCTAGCATCTGGATACATCTCGAGAAGACGAGGAAGAGGTCGCTTCCCACACTGGACGTACAAGTTGGGATGGGGGAAACTCTCTAAGCTTCTGAAGACACCGTTCCACTCTGAAACGGTCTTGTAGAATGTAGCTTGGGACATACCAAGACTATTCAAGCGCTTGCAGGCCTCCTGCAACAATCCTGCCATGTCCATCGATTCATATGTTCAAGTGCAAGCTGATACGCGCAGCAGAGAAATGTCGCACGCTGTCGAATCTCCACTATTTCGGCCTTGGTGCAAAAGTGGTCCGCATCTCGGCCAACAATAACGTTTCTCCAACTGTCTTCATGCTTATGAACGGATTGCAGCAGTTGGATTCGCCGCTCCACTGCCTCTTGCGGAGTCTCACCTGTACCAGCTCTCGGTTTAAACAAATAGTAGGCCTCTGGACTCGAAGGCCAATACGAGCATGTGGAGGAAATCCCACCGCCAACTGAACTATCTGTCCGTTGTAGTTTATTTGGAGGCTCAGAGATGTCACCAATTGTTGGCTGAAGGTCATTATTTTCCGGAACTTCTTGATTGTCGGACGTAGTTTGTGTACTCTCTGCTGCTGGTGGTCGCCCTCGTGTCAAAGGAATGGAAAGGGCATTCACTGCTGCTTGCTCAGCTCTCTCCTTCCATGCTTTGTCCAATGGAAACGGATAGTAGACTTGCCTTTTCTTCTCAGTAAAGTAGTAAAAAGAATTGCTTCTGATAGCACACTCGGAACATACCAGATTGGTTTGTGCCGTCAAAGCGGGTCATCGACTCACCAAATAGAATTGACTTGGACATGGCAGTATTAAACTTTCGAGCATCAACAATACTCACAATTGTGGGATCAATGTGACCCGATTTGACCAATAGTTCAGCCCATGCTGCCGCTGGGAGCCAGCGACTTGACAATCTTGGTCCGTACAACTTGTCGGAATGAAGCAACACCACTGCCCTCGCAATAAGTGAGATGATACCGCCACTTTCTGCCATAGTAAACTGACTCGCTCGGTCAGCTCGATACTTGAGGGGATTTGGGAGACAACTGTTGGGGTGAGTCCGTTTGTAAGGAGTGGAAAAGTGACAAACAACGGCATGCAATCTCATTGTGGAACTCACGCATTTAACACGAAAAATAAATCTTTCGATGACGTCCAACCTCAATTTCTATTGGCTACACGTACATTTTGTACCGAGCACAAGCTTAGGAGTTTTGAGGATGAAACCTGCTGTACGACCTGGGAATCGTGTTGAGAAAAATTCGGCTGCCTCTGTGTTCTGTGAATCAGTGAAGTCTGTCTTATCTTCGTTAACCACAAAACAGAGTGATTTTGCGCGGGTGGAACGTGGCAACTGGAAAAAGTACTTGACATTCGCTCAAACGCGTCCATTGCTCGCATGGCCATTGTGCCGCCATTTGGCACTTTTTGCAGACCATTATCGGTGCACAGACACAATAAGCTGACTGTGTATTATGAGTTTCTTTGCATCCGAGGAAACGAAGGGGAAGAAGTTAATTGAGAATGCTAAAGAGGGGAAATCTCGACAAGGTTCGTGACCTCTTGCGAAGAGGAGCAAACGTGAATGCCACAAATGACTTTGGCGCAACAGCTCTCATCTGGGCAAGCTTGAGTGGGCATTTGGATGTGGTTCGTGCTTTGTTGAATCACCGTCGAGTGGATGTGAATATCAAGAATAATCCTGGCAACACAGCTCTCATCTTGGCAAGCGATAAGGGTCATTCGGAAGTGGTTCGTGCTTTATTAGTGCACAACGGAGTGGATGTCAATATCCAGAATAGGAGTGGCAACACAGCTCTCATCGAGGCAAGCGATAAGGGTCATTTGGAAGTGGTTAGTGCGTTATTGAATCACAAGGGAGTGGATGTGAATATCAAGGATCAATATGGCAACCCAGCTGTCATCAAGGCAAGCTTGAATGGCCATTTGGAAGTGGTCCGTGCTTTATTCAATCGCATTGGAGTGGATGCGAATATCAAGGATAATGATGGCAATACAGCTCTTGATATCGCTCGCTACCGGAACAAAGATGACGTTGCGCGTCCCTTGCAGGAACACATGGAGTATAGGAAGGGTCGCATGGACAATGACCAGAGGCATCGCGAGGAAGAAGAACAGAAGCGTCATGTAGAGGAAGAAATGAAGCGCCGTGACGAAGAAGAACAGAAGCGTCGTGAGGAAGAAGCGCGGAATCGCCAAAAGATTGAGGAACAGAAACAGGCTATGGAAGAACAGCGCCGTCAACAAGCGTTGTTGAATAGCAAGCCTGCAGGCAGCGGAGCTGAGCATGGAGTGACAAGCGAACCCCCCTCTTCCAAATGACGATAAAAGTCCTTCTATCGACGACCCCAAGATTGAACAAGACCGAAGCAAGCTCCTTCACGTCATGAATACAAGCTCCGCTGATCCTGTGGAACTGTCCTTGGAGTACATCAAGCGATGCCTCACCGACCACGAACTTGGAAAGGGGGCATTTGGCGACGTTTTCTTGGCAGAAGATAGTCGTCTGCCGAAGAAGTTTGCAGTGAAAATGATTAGTCCTACTCACCGTGACGAAGCTGCCATCAACGAAATTCGGAAAACGTTTCAGAAGGAATTGTTGGTAAGTGCTTTTTGGAGTGATTACGTTATTCACAGGGAGCAATGATCCCTTTTCAATGCTCGGACATCTTCTTACGGCGTATTTTATACACATTTACCAGACTCTCAAGACGTTCCGTCATCCCAACATCATCGTCTTATATGGCTACAGTTTAAATGCCAACAGTACACAGCAGTGCTTGGTGTACGAACTTGCCGCTAATGGTTCCCTCGCTGGCTTCTTCACTGACGACGGCAACAGAGCCCGCCTGTCGGCAGGTACTCGATTGTCCATCATGTTCAAATTGGTGAGAGCAGTGCACTTCTTGCACACGGGCGGGTGCAAGGTGGCAGGCAAGGGTTGGAATGTCTTTCATCGCGATATCAAGAGTGCCAATATTTGTCTGGCGGAGGATTTCACCCCCCGGCTGATTGATTGTGGACTGGCCAAATTTGTCCCAGACGACAACTCCAGGGCTACTCCGGGGTCCTTACAGAGCAAAAGTAGTGGTCTTGTATTTGGAACCCCCGGATACATATGCCCAGAATATAGCAGGAAGAAGATTAGGGGGGCTTCCATGTCCCTACATCGCTGCCTTCGATGTGTATTCCATTGGCGTCGTCTTGGTGGAGCTGATTTTGGGATGCTTGAATGGAGGGCAATCGATGCGAAATGATTCTCACTTCCATGACGTCTTTGACTTGTACGTCAAGGACGAGCGTGACCGGCTGATTGTCGATGGATGGGAAAAGCTCAAGAGCGACGCTGATCCCACCATCATCTGGAATCCGGACGCTCTTGACCTTGCCTGCAAGGCAGCTATTCAATGCATGGCTCCCTTTCCTGAAGAAAGGTTGAGCACGAAGGAGCTCCTCGATACGCTCAGAGATGCAATTCTTTTAAATACCAAGGTAGGCCTTCAGCATCCCGCGGTGGCAAGTGCTGTCGACAGCGGCCCCTACTGTCTTATTTGTAACGAATATCGTACGGATATCAAGTGCAGCAACGGTCATGCACTGTGCACAGCTTGTATTGTGGACAAGCTTGGTGATGACAACGGGTGCGACTTTTTGTGCCTGATCAAGGAGTGCTCAAGCAAGCTCCCAGTGAAGCGTCTGTATGGACGCATTCCTCAAGAGACATACGATCGGTTTCTCGCAAAAGGAGAAGACCAGACGAAGTGGGACGAATGTTTCCGCCGACTGGATCTTCTGAGATCTGACTTTTACGTGGTCAAAGTTGGTGTTGAACACACACAAGAATTGCTGCAGAAACAGCAGCATATGATTCAGAGGTTGACCAAGGGATTGAACCGATCATTGGCAGCATTGGCGCTACTGTCATCGAATCAGTTCAAGGAGTGCCCGAATCTGGTTTGGTTGAATCCCATCTCGGTAGAGAAGAAGGACCGTTCCACTCCCAAGAAGTGGATCAGAGACAAAGTGCTGCAAAAATACAGCGTCGTCTTCATCTGTGCACACTCGGGTGAGCCAGGTCACGAGGCCTTTGAGATCGAGGTGCCTCGAAGATGGATTGTGAAGGTTGCACCTTGGCTGAAGTTGTGCCTCCAGGCAATCAAAGCCATCGCCACTTCTCAAGCGCTTCCGTTCCCAATCCCAAACCTCCCATTTCTTGATCAGTTCGAAATGATGAAGACTTTTCTCGATTCTGCGGTTGAAAATGCATCGACTGCAGTCTTGGCACACTGTGAGGCTCTCCTTGAGAATGGCACCATGTCAACAATCGAAGCTTCTGGTCAAATGCAGACACTGGCAGGAGATTCATTGCAATTCATCGCAGAAAAGGCCAGAGCGAATACAGACTGGAAAGCAAGCATGGTTCCTGTCTGTCGTCACAACGGAACACCCATTTGGGTGAAGAGTACTTATGAGCCTTACTATGAAGTGTGAACACGTGATGCGCATGTGAAATGTGAAGGATGCAAGTAGGTCAGATGCTTTCTCCTTGCACTGCACGTCAGAGTTGTGTCCCGGCATCCGGCCTTGAACCCTTGACTATATGTGAAGCGTGGAACAGTGTGTCTGCATGTTATTCATGAAAAGTCTTTTATAATATTAAGTTCAAACAGTTTTAGGAAACGGACGTTCTGTCGTGCATTGCGATGAAAATGATGCTGGTGGCGACGATAACAACATCGCTTATGACCGTGGCGCTTCATCTGGCTTTGACAATGTCGACGATGGGACATTCGTGGAACGGACAAGCGCTGAAGTATTCTCTATCGTTTGCTGTCAGCAGATGTAGTCATGGCCATCGGGCCTGCAAGGCTGTTGGATCCTGGTCACAGATGTCTTGTCACGAATGACGGATGCCATGTTGCTGGGGAATCCAAGCTGACGGCGACATGAGTACTCAAAACAAAACGTGAACTAATTATCGGGTTAACACCTCGTCTAAACCGTGAGGTTCAGAATGCGTACCCCACCCCGGCGGGTCGCCCCGCGAGAGTTGAAACTTGTATCAAATATCTTTTTCGATGGCCGTTACCGCGCCGTTTTTGAGAAAAAATTCGTGATCAATGATTGACTGCCGCCGTCCAGTTTATTATCCTCGATAGATCTCCGAACCCGTCGCAGCCATCGTCGTCGATTGGATGCAGAACCATTAACTAGACGTTCCAATGAGCGTTCGCAATAGTGTCGATCGCCGGGTCTCAATAGGTGTGGTTGCTTGTGAAGCAGCCGGATCTCCGCAATTTCCGCCGAACGTATTTGTAGCTGCTCGTCGTCGCCTGGAGTATGAGTACTCACCAACGAATTGGACGTAAACGACCACATTGAAACGGGGGACCATTCAATTTTGATTTATCGTGACCTTGGCAATGGTTGGCTAATGTACCTGTCTGCACATGTTCTTTGTGAGTTCCAACCGTTCTTCTGTTGTCAGCAACGATGCAGCGGAAGTGTTGGTCATGAAGTAGCCATCAATACCTAGTGTGTGGTTGCCATCAATGAGACCCAACCATCATTTCGCCGCTTTTCATCTCGCTGAGTTCCAGCTTTCATTACATCCAGTGTCTGTAGCAATGCTGGAACACACGACCGGTATAATTCTTTTTGTCAATCTGCGGTTGTAGCATTCCGCTTCCAAGACTCTGGGAACGATATCCCCAGCAGGTGTAAAGATGTAACTTCGACCCGACCATGGCATGGAATGATCTTTCATGCCCAGAGTCCACAGATTGGCGTGGGGTATTGTGGGAGAAAGATCCTTGGCAACTTGCCCTTCCCACAGCTGTGGCCCAGAATCTTGCACTGACAACCCTTGCGCGCTTTATTCGGCGACTCTACCGCCGCAACTGCGACGAGCGACGAACGTTGAAAGGAGATTCGATTATTTTCTCTGCACGCCCTCGACCGCTTGTACTCCTTTGTACAAAAAGGGCATGGCATAAACAATGACGATCAAAATGTTTAGCGATGAAGCCTTGTGGCAAGGATCTCATTATTGGGTTTTGATAAACTCAATCCGTCTTTCAATAACGAGCGTTGATACCACTTGCAATGGGCCAATGTGCCATGTCCAACACCACAACACTGGTTTTCGCAAATCAAGGTAGCCGAAGACAGTCAATTAGGAGTCTCACCATCATCACTTGTTTGGTTTTACAGCATAGCTCCACGGTTCATGACACCATCGTCGTCTAGCAATTCCTTGGTGTTCCAACTGGGAGACAGGTGGCAATCTGATCCCACCCACCCTGGAATGGATTTGCACCAAATGTCCAACATGGGTTTCTGCAGTCTTCATGTTGGCAAGTCCGTAATATTGTGTGCTGATGCTCTGATCTCCCCCATCGTACCGGGCGTTGTATCTTTTGGAACATTCGAATCTTGGATCATGACGTGACGGAGCCATATTTGTCAATTGGCATTCTCGTTGGCGTCCTTTTATCCGCTTTTCTTTCAGCAACCAATGGCTACTATCATGTCACGAGGACTTTTACCAATACGACGCACGATAGAATTACAGTACGGTCTCGCTAGTAGAGGTTTGCCTTTGTCTTTGTCAGATAAAGAGATGTCATCTTCATGAGTTTGCTCCGACTGCTGGGGTGTCATTTCATTTGATCTGAATGAACTTGACGAAAACACGAGAGGAACATACAGTGCGATGTCGTGCAAGAAATATTCAAAACAGATCGTCTGGCACACGTGTGGCAGGGAAAGATCTGACATCAGCTTTTTGGCCTTCAATCTTCATATCGTTACATGTATGATAGACCTGAGATTCGTTTTGTAACGCATTATTTATTATTCGTACCCGTAGATGCATAAAACTAAGGCATTTATACTACTATGCATACATGCAGCAGAATTCCATCCTCAATCAATGATTTGGAGATGGGAGAGTGTAGAAAATGACATGTCGTACTCATCGTGCCCACATTCTACTGGAGTTGTACGCATCGAGCCTTGGAGCCCCTGCTGTTGTAATTGGTTGTGGATAGTTTGGGGATGGTTATGCTTTTTATCAGGGATGGCAAAAACCACTTTTCAAGTCCGAGTGGTTTTTCATTTGGGGAAAAACCACCAAAAACCACTGAAAAACCACCGAAAAACCACTTTAAAAACCACTCCGTCTTAAAACTCCCTGGTAAGAATTGTCACGTAAAAAAGGTACCACTGCCTTGGTAGAAGTGATGAGGAAAACTTCGTGTTAAAATTGCCACTTGCTTATTGCTAGCCATTCCTGAAAACGGGGCCCAGCATATATTTATGTTACAGTACTGTATAATGGCTGAAGACAGCTATAACTCAATCATACCAGCATTATGTGAGCCAAGAATTGATGATTGGCAATCACTATCGCTGCCAGGAATGGCGATGTATTCCTCTTCATCGACACTAGGGTGTTCAACCCCCGCTTGCTTGGAGTCTTGTTTTGTAAACTGCGCGTTGTTTGTTCGGATGTAAACAAGCTTCTCAACAACATCATCACTTAAACGGTTTCGTAGCTTTGTATGAACATGTGCAAATGCTGAGAAGTTCCGCTCCGATGCTGCTGATGACGCCACCATACTGAAGACTTGCTTTGCCAATTGCTGAAGCGATGGAAGGCTGTCACCGTGAGACAGCCAGAACTTAAGCGGACCAATTCTATTTGACTGCAGCATTCCCCAGGCAATAGATCCCGCATGCTTCATTTCCAGGACTGAAATACGAAAGTTGGTGTAGTCTTCGAAAACGGACTGTTGTTGTTCTGCTGTTGGTGTTGAGTCCGAATCGGAAGATTGGTGTGCAACAATCGAGTCCTCAATTCTCAATCGATTCTCCAAACTCATGCCGGCACCAAGGTATCGAGGGTCTAAGAGATACGCGATACCATGAGCATCTCCATACATAAACATCATCCTCCTCTTCTCAACCAGTTGGAGAAGGTAATCTCGCTCTGGTTCAGTTATCAATTTCATTGCACCAATCGATGCGGGCAACTTAGCCAAGAAGGTACGGTAGACCTCTGACACGGGCACCTGGTCTGACTGTTAGTACACAATTGCTGCATCGATAGGCGTCAGAATTTCAATGGTCTTCTTGAGCAACACAACAAATAAATGGTTGGTGATGATATTGGCAATAGCCTGTTGCTCCACCTTCTGTGCAGCACTTCCTGTAACAAAGTCCCTGCTGGTAACCAATTGATATAGAACTTCCTCCGCAGCAAGGAGAGAACGGACCATTCCAATTAATGAACCCCACCGAGTTGCAGCCACCTGCACCAACATCTTGTGTCCTGCTGCATGAAGCGCCTTTTTGAGCATCGCCTTTGGGGCATGGTGGTTATGAAAGTATTTCACAACCTTCTTGCAATCCGCAGCAAAGATAAGCAAAGGCTCGAATGGATACCCCTCAGGATAATCAGCCACAGGACGATTTGACTTTGCTTTTGTCGCATCAAACACATCCTTCACAAGCAAATGAAGGCCATGAGCAACACACCCTTGGAAGAACATTGCTGGATGTCGCTCCTTCAATATTTTCCATGTCTTTTTATTTGCTGCGGTGGTGTCCATTACCACCACTCCAGAAATCTTCCCTTGTGTCAAACAAATAACCCTGTCGAGATCAGTTGCCAAGTATTCTGAGGTGTGGGACAGCTCTCCGCTTTGAGTTGACTCCAAGAAGAATGTCACATCACCCGAAACCATCATGTAGTAGTTGATTACACTCTCGTTTTTAATGTTAGACCATGCATCAGAAGTTACACAGGCAAACTGATCTTTCTTCAGCCAGTTGTCCACCTTCGACTTCACCTTCTTGTGAGCACTTCGCAGCAGCTTGCCACTCAAATCCTTTCTTGTTGGAAGCTTGACATCGGGGCGAAGTTTTTTCAACGATTGCAGCAAATGAGGCTCATCCATCCTTGCAAACGGTGTCGCAGACATGTAGAAGTGCATCGCAATATCTTCTTGAAAGGCAGCCTGATCAGTTGGAGATAGAGGAGGAATAAGATAGTCACGCATTGTCCGAGCTCTCTTCTTCTTGTTGATCTTGTTGACGTTTGAAGAAGAAGCACCATAACTGGCTGACATACTTGGTGTTGATGTACTCGGGTGAGTAGTTGCTGATGGCGATGACTCAGATCCAAGAACAGCAGCAGCACGAGGATAAGAAGCAAACAAACTGGTGTTCGTGTTCTTTTTGGCATCGTTCCTCAAAACTACCCAATCAGGGACATCATTGTCATTGAGTCCAGCACTTCGTAGTGAATTCAAAAAGGGCCTGCATCGATTCAAATGAGCCTTCACCTTCTCAGATTTCTTATGGTGTCGGACCATCTGTCCACACTTCATACACTTTGTCTCAATGACCAGGTGTTGACCACTCTCGGTTGATAAGAAGCTCCAACATTCATTTTTGGTTCGACCTCCAGCTACAACTCCAGCTCTATTGTTGGCAACCAGAACATCATTTCCATCCTCGCCACTACCAGCACTGCTGAGACCTTGTTCTTGTTCATCATTGTTGTTCTGAGGACGACCGGCGGCCGCAGCAGTAGTCACTTCAGAAGCACGACCATCCCCCACAACAACATCGGCAGCAGCATATGGGGTTGGGTGCCTGTTGACAAGCGTGAGTAAAGCGTTACTAGACCTTCCTTCATCCTCTCGATCAGTTTGCATGGTAAATACAAAACCTGCACCAGTGCCAGAATGCATAACAGTGGCCCCAGTAGCGCCAACAAGTGTACCTCCATTGCCATTGATGTCAACAACAGAATTGCTGGTGCTGGAGTCCATTCACTTCGACTTACAATAGAATTTCTGCGATTGTGGCAATGAATTTATTGTGAGTGCTTCACAAATCAACATTGTACGGATAGGCTCCGCACAAATCACAAGATCACAAAACAAACTAAGGCAAGCATGATTGAATTGATGCGCGACTATATAGTGTGTATGAGTTGTCGATCAGATCCACGTCTTGATTCTTGACAACGAATAAGTTTTCACGTATCTACATATATCCTCCTATATATGATATACACAATGAAGAATTCTACCGTACAATTGTACTTGTAGACTATCAGGCGTCAAGCGTCAAGCGTCCAGTACTGTACAAGTATCTTCCTTGTTGTCGCGGGCAAGGCAGCACGCGATACGCGATCCGCGAGCATCAGGAATCAGGATGCATGACACTAAACACCATTAGGTTTATTCTTGCCACAACTGTATTGACAATAAGTGCATTGGTACAACCATCAGGTATAGTCATATATTACTGTGGTACTACGAGGAGAATAGATTGCTGAATGCGTACACTCGATTATTGCTCGGAGCTGCACCGCAATACATGGCAGTGCGGGAATCAGGACGGACGACCTGTCCCTTGAGAGTTTGCCCTTGCACCGGTACTGGTCGCAGGGTCTGCGGAAGCCTCATCCAAATCTGGTTCAAGGATAAAAACGGAATGAGAGCAAGAGCAGTCTTTCCACCAAACGCGATCGCCGTGATCGTGGCTGAACTTTGGCTGTAGTCTTCTGAATGGCGAGGGTAAGAGCGGGCTATTACAGGCACAGCCCCAAAACAAGGTCATTGGAGTGCCAGCAGATTTGGATTGTATGCTTAGGGCCATCAGCGATGACTGGTTCACGATCATTCAGAGGAACCGTGTGACGTGCCCGCTGGAATGACGTATTCAAGGCGCATTCTTGGAAGTAGTAACTGTCTGTTACGAAATAGGCTTCTGGGCAGTGATGCTTTCCAACGTATCAACGTATAGGTAGGAAGAAGGCCTTGGCAGTTGGCGGTAGTTCCAGGATCATGGATAATAACATTGGAACCACCACAGGCAGCCAGGGCACACGTCATGGCCATTCGATGATCATCGTATGTTTCTACAACACAAGACTAATTCTCCCACGGTCGCCTTCATGCGCTCCGTCTCGTTCCACCACCAGGAATAAACATTACGAATCGTCGTGGGACCCTCGGTAAAGAGAGCCACCACTGCCAGAGTCATGACCGCATGTGGAATTTCCGCACAATCCACATCAACTCTTTGGAGTTTGGCATCTCCCTCCACCAAAATGGTCCCGGGTGACATGATTTGTGGGTTTGATCTTTGGAAATGGTAAAGGCAAGTCGCACCGCTGCCCATGTCTGCTTCAATGTCGATGGCGACGCCGAACTTGTTCAACGTAGGGTGCCAAATAGCTGAGTTAACTGACATGGCATCTTCCCACATGATAGTGTTGTTGTGTAGTAAGACGAATATCATTAAAGGGTATTGAGAGAATGCATCACATACAAGAGTGCGAATCTCTTTCAGCAACAAATAGAAAGAATGCAGAGCAACAAAACGGATGGCACATGTGGTGCACCGGTCGTCGCATCAATGGTCGTCGCAACACTGACGACTGGAACATGGCGGACATCCCATTTCGTACACGTCCAAACACGTGACGCGTGTGCAAAGGGCGGCGGCGTATGTAGTATGTAGTACTTGTATGTAGTGTTGACCGCATTAGTACATATTGTACTGATAGGTACATACGGCAGGAAGGTTCCAGGAAAAAACCAGCCAAATACTGCCATACGCGTTTTGTGAAGTGGAACTTGGAGTTAACTGAACTGTCGAGAGTCGAGAGAGCAATGAGCACTCTCTATTAAACAACTTCTTTCGTACTCTTGTGTTCCTTCTCCGCTGCGCGCACTGTTGTGAGCTATGGCGATGTTGCTCGGGCCTTGGAAAGGGGGGCGTACGGCAAACGTTGCAGTTGTGCAATCGATTCCCAATCGTTTCACCATCAACTTGATTGATGATGGGATGTTGGCGACGAGAACCAGTGCGTTGTTGCTTCGATTGTCAAAGATATCTCGCCGCTTGATGACACCCATGCGCTACCCTGACACCGTTGCAGCAAAACCTTCATGAATACTACCTTCACTATGTTTGTTATCAACGCATGCACTCCGTTTTGTCATCTAAACATGCAGATCATCGTTAGACCGTTCCATCGACATCAACGTCTCTTCTCTGCAGATTCCTTTGCCTATGATTGGGATGATCGAGATTTGTTTGCCTCATGGTGACAAAGTTAACTTCATACGTCCACCTCTCGCTTCTGAACGTCTGGGTACTTTCCCGTGATGCACCACTGATGTACGCCCGGAAAGCAGATTCAACAATCGCCTGCGACGCTGGTGCAAGAGGGCACCATCCATTATCTTCATATTCCCAAACAAAATTCGTAGGCGGTACGGGCGGTGGTGCACCCACCTGGTTGGGAGGATCTGGGCGCCGCGCCATCATATCCTCCCTGCTCGCGTAAGGAGTCCGAGTAGGGTCGCGCTCCCCACTGTAGTACCTCACCAAATAATCTGGATATGCCCGTCCGTTTTCATAAACGACCCAAATTTGGGAACCGCCTGTCCACCCAGTGACTGTGTTGTTTTTCCGACCCGTGCGAAGGTCATTTGGTGGAACTGTCAACGCACTGCACTCCGTTGCCTTTTGGGGACTCTCATCACGGTTCATTTCAACTACATTCCCCACCAAAAGTTTCGCAAGGAACATTTCTCGTTCGTCGCTGTGTTGTGTTTCGCTTAAGTCAGGTTTGTACGCATAGCTGTGTGAGTAGGAGCTTCTGGCCGCAAAATAGAGACCACGTCCCCACAGCCCTTTACGGGAAAATTGCATCATGAATCCGTCATGCGTATCACAGTGAATGATTGATGGTGCCAGTGCTGATGTGCCGTGCCACACTGAGATCTCCTCATCATCGATTTCAAGCATGGCGAACCTGTTTTTATGGAACGAGTAATAGGTCCAAAGCGACTTGTTCTGGATACGCCACACCTTCGAGATCCAAGCGTCGTTCATGCTTTGTCTAAGCTGCCCAGACACGATCCAATACTGATCATCTTCTGGACGGACCTCAATGAGAATGTCCGTTGAATCGGACCATGTATCTGGTGTTTCCTGCAACTTTTCACGTTCGAGAATCAACTTTTTTTCACGATCCTTGATATCCTCAACTTGTTTGCCGATGTCTGCGAGCTGCGCATCGATGTTGCCAATCGCACCTAATTTCTTCTTCATCTCTCGCATGTTCTTTCTGTCCACCAAATATTTGATCAACAACCCGAAAATTAGCGACCCAATGACTGGAAAAACGATTAAGATCCATAAAGGAGTTGGGATAGGGTACGAGACGTCTGGTGCTTGATTGAAACCACGTCCAGAACCAGCCCAGTAAATATCTTTCACCTGTACGCCCGATACATTGCCTGGAGTGATAATCCCTCCAATACGTTTCCAACCATCCTCTTGGAAGTTAATAAGTTCATACTGAGGATTTTTCCTGAAACGACCAAGCGGATGAAAAGCAACACGACCGGTCAATCCGGAGAAACTGGTGTTGTAGAGGTTGTTGATCACTTCGGTTCCATTGCCTCGTGTTTCCGGTCTCAGCTTGATCAACGCTCGAACAACAGACAGAATAGCGTCAACTGTCTCTGCAGCATACACGGGGAGACCAATTTCGTTGTTATAAACGGGGAGGGCAGTTTCGTTGTTAAGGACTGTCTGATTTTTCCGGTATTTTTCGTATGCCTGAAGGAAGTCCTTGTATTCCTGACTGCCTTCATCGTGGAAGGGAGTGAGCGCCAAATACCCTGGAATCTTCTGACGCAGCGACGGAAGTTTCTCGCGTTTAACTTCATCGACCAATCCATCGCTACCAAACCAGATCGTATCAGGCTGGAATTCTTCTTGGAGTGCAAGCTCTAGAATGGCGGCTGCATGATCAGAAGTTGCAATCAACACAACAACTCGCGAATTGACCGAAGGATTGTCTGTAGGCACACCTTTCAACGCTTGCTTAACTGATGTCTCGTTCACACTTCGGTCGCTGTTAAGACTGATAAGGTGCGAGTAGGCAACATTGCCTGTCCACTCAGTCTCTCCTTCCGAGGTCGCACTGTGATGTCCAACCCATGCTTCCTCAAACTTGGTGGTCATATCTCTTGAATACTGGGTGTCTGTTCCAATAACGGACACGCGATCCCATTTGAACGATCGAAACAGAGCGACCATAGCGCCAACCAGGCCGTTAGAGTCATCAGGTGCGATAACGCGAAAAAAGTTTGTGAAATCGTCTTCAGCACTCAAACGGTACGAAGTTGAACTCATCGAAACGACTGGCACATTTTGCAACCCAGCAGCTCGAGCAAGACCTGTCGACCCATCAGAGCAGTGACATCCAATCACTGCATGTGGGCGTAGCTCACCTGGCCAATGCGTCCTCATCTCATTCCAGTACAATGTAAATGCCTCCTTCTCACGGCAGGTGTCATTCTTCCAAATCGCCTCGATGAATGTTTCATTGTCGAGAAGACCATAGCGAAGATCATCCCACATTCCATCATGTGGATCATTGAGCATGTGAATAGTGGCCTCGAAGATGTGTTTTCCCCAAGAACCCGCGAAATCGATCATGGCGCCAATCCTCAAAAAGGACGTCATGATACCGATGCCAAGCGTAATTTCAAACGCAAATCGATAGCACTTCGTTGACTCGCCTCAGAACAAGGCAGCAGCCAATTTTGTGCGCCTTGCAATTCAGTCGGAGGTCGGAGGTTTTTGAGCTACCGGTAGTAGAACGTACTCAAGTATGTAGTATTCACGTATATAGTAGTATTTATGTCACAAATAGAGAACCTCCACCATGAGTCCGGCATCCGGCATCTTGAACACCCACGACTAAG
>JAKSYS010000856.1:0-17479 GCA_022925895.1 Fragilaria crotonensis | reverse complement strand
CTGAACATTTCACGAATACTGTACTACCTGGTACAAGTACGTGTACCCTGGCGAAGTGAACACGAATTCTCTAGCTAGTACGTAGTACCCCAGTACTTGAGGATTGAGGACTGTTCCCATACGATTCAATTATGTTTCGGATCATGTTTTGGTGCGAATATGCTTGCCCTCATTTTAATCCACAAACGCACTTATCTGCCCATTATGTATACATGATACACTCTGGTATTGGCGGCTGAACAGTACAAGGAGTAGTAATAGTGAATTGAAACGTTGAGGAATACGAGGTTGTGAGTATATTCCAGCACAATCAACTTTGAGGACTGAAAGATTCGCTTACCCCCGACCTCAAGGTTGGATTCTTTTTCAACTCTCAGGCAGTCGGGTTGACCCCAGCACCAGTATATAAATCTTGTTTCCCTGATGGAGAATCACGGCAGTGTCGACGATGTTGATGACGTTGACAAGGAGTCTTCAGGTGATGGCATCCAGGAGCATGACTTTGCTGAAGAATTTTCGCCAGCTTCGCCAAACCTGGTCATGTCGTCGTCAGCTCCATCTGGTTTCTCTCTGTACGCTTTATTGCAATTACCAACCGAGTCTAAGGTTGATAATTGTGATGTTGCTCATGCTGGTAGTGTCAGCGATACTAAAAAATTGGAACATGCACCACCGAGTGAACCAATGCCTTCAACCGGTCTAGGGATGATGGACTCGTCGGAAAGGACTCCGACAGATTCTGCAAGCGATCACGACGTCGCTCCCGCAGCATTTCCCGTAGAACCAACATCGCGCAACACGGCAACAAGTCGGATATTCAGGTCTCCAATTGGTTCACATGATTCCCCCAGCGAGTTGGCGAATGAAGAATCCAAACAGGAAGATGGACCGCCGAGCTCCGCAGGAGCACATCCCAACGCGCACGACGGCAGTCGTGTTGCAACTGAAAGTGGTTTGTATGCTGAGGAAGCCCAACGGGTACCGGATGGAAACAAGGATAGAACGGTGGCAGTTGCCGAGACCCAATACCTCAATTTGAAATGGTACCAGCGTCGTTGGATTTCTTTGGGTGTTGTCTGCTGCCTTATTGGCACGGTGGTTGTAATTGTTGTACTGGTCCTTCGACAACCAGCTGAAGCTACCATGTCATCATTGACGTCCCCCACCACCGTCCCAACAAGAGCACCCCCCACTACGGCTCCAACAAGGGCACCCCCAACTACGGCTCCAACAAGGGCACCCCCCACTACGGCTCCAACAAGGGCAATCCCCACTACGGCTCCAACAAGGGCAACCCCCACTACGGCTCCAATAAGAGGCGGGCCCGCAACCACCGACCCCACTGCGGCGCCCTTCACACCGAAGCCAAACAGTACCGCGTCCCCCATAACCACCTCGAAACCGACCTCCTTGACGCCGTTAGCAGTTGCCTGCAGCTTTATTTCCATTCCAAATGTGACAAAGTGCCGATCGACGTTTGTGTTTGACCCTTACGATAATGGCGACAGAACAACTGGCTTAAAAATTCCCAGTGAGATTGGACTCTTGACGCAGTTGACGTTTTTGTCATTCTTTGGCAATGCGTTGACTTCGACAATTCCAAGCGAGATCGGACTTTTGAAAAAGTTGACGTGGTTGGATTTCGATTTCAGTGGGTTGACTTCGACAATTCCAAGTGAGATCGGAAGCTTGACACAGTTGAATGTGTTGTCGTTCTACAGCAATCAGTTGATTTCGACAATTCCAATTGAGATCGGACGCTTGTCATTGTTGACAGCATTGAGTTTCGACAGCAATGCGTTAAGTTCCAGAATTCCCAGTGAGATTGGACTCTTGGCACGGTTGACGTATTTGTTTTTATCCAACAATGAACTGACTTCCACAATACCCAGTGAGATCGGACTGTTGACACAATTGAAGATGTTGTCTTTCTTCGGCAATACATTGAAGGGGACGATTCCATCATCCCTCTGCTCGCTGCCTTCTCTTTACGGGAAATTGGGTATCGATTGTGGTGAAATCACATGTGCTTCAGGTTGTTGTATGGATGGAACTACTCTGTCATCCTGCGGCTAAAGTGAAAGAATGAATGGATGAAGGCAGCAAGGAAAAAGGCACAGGATACGGGTCGTGTTTGCGGATATTCGAGTTTCGTGTGAGGGATCAGAAGCAGTGAATGGTGGGATCAGTCGGATGAATTTTGGCGGCGGCTGGGATTCGTGTTTGTGTGGAGAGAGTTGAGAGAGAAATATGGGGGATGCGTTCTGGGTGCTGAATACTATTTGCAGCAATCCGAGTACGAGGATGTACCTGTAGTAGAATGTAGAATATATCGTGTCATGCCGGCCAGTAAATGCATCAAGGTTGTCCACGACGATACTCGGACGTTAGCAATCTCGACCTTTGATTAAAGATCGTGCTGGTTGTCCCCTAACTATTTAGCTTGACATCTGTCTGGATTGCATTTGACTTTGAGGTTGACCTTTCAGTCTCGAACATTCAACATTGTTGTTGGCCTTTCAGCGTGTTGGTATTGCACTCTAGGCTCACTTTGAGTGCGGATCCATACGCTCAGAAGTTGGCTGGCTGTATACTTCCATGCTGTCTCTTTTCACTATGGTTCAATAACTCCTTCTTGTTCCGGAAGGCGGTGCCCAATTGCGTTTGTGGCTCTTACACGTATTTGGATTCCGCTCACAAACTGGGTTGAAGAGTCACTGAAATGATTGCACTGTTATCGGTGGGAACATTTTGTTGGGGTCACTGCCAGGATACAAAGTCGGATTAGTTTCCTAGATCCCGAGGTGATCGTTGTATATCTTGATCAATGCAATGTTGGGATTCCTGGATTCTCCGCAAAGCGTAGTAGTATCGTTAACGCATGGCACCATACACAAATCAACGGTGTGGTCGTTGACAACCGCGGATCATTTTAAAAGGGACAGGCAGACATGCTTCCAATTTAAAGCCATTTACTCTTGTTGATTCCATTGAGTTGGAAAAAAATTCCTCTCACTTCACAGGTTGTAAAGCCAATCAATCGCCTCCTCACAAGCCACGGCCCTTCCACTTGGATCGTTGTCGTTGTCCTTAGCTAAAATGTTATGACCGAGATGCTTCTTTTGTTTTTCCTCAGGATCAGAATTGGTTCCTATCGTGTCGGTATTGGTACAGGTGTTGATGAATCTCTGCAGTTTCCATTGTCTTGAGACGTTATGTAGCGTTGCCACGCTCTCACATTATGAATCATGCCAGGAAGGAAGAAACGAGAGAGACTCCTCCCCCTCCTGCATTTCGTAAGAGCATGAGCAACAAGGGTAAGAGCTTGAGTTTTCTATTCCTCTTTGGTGTTTCAGTTGTCGTTTGCAACCATCAACTTGTAGAATGGAGTGCTTCCACATTCCAATTGGATATCGCACTCTAAATGCTGCCTCAACTTCAGTGACTGCTGGTGTGTGTTTTGGAATTTATTTTCCAAAATGGTGGACTCCGATAACACTCTGTCTATTAGATGATGAAGGCAAATTGACTGCTTCAACATACCACAAAGGAGAGTGTCGATTGTGTCATTTTCAGGAATGGGTGCAAGGACAGTTGCGTATACTGGAATTTTTCGACTTTTTTTGGGGGGGGAGTCACATCAAGCGAGTTGTTTGTATCAAACGCGTCTGTGTGATCGTGTCATGCGTCCATGAATGAACTGTGGCAGTTGTTTTTCCTCCTGTCCTCATTTGCACGACTCTCTGTGCACCACTTGCATCATTGTGTAATAATAAGACGTGTGTGCCGATCAACATCTTGGTTTCCATGTTCATTGAATACACGTATTGAATATCACGGTTTGCCACTTTGTCGTGTATCAACGTCTCCTCCTCTGTGTGGCGGTGTGGGCAGTGTTTCTCCCAATACATACAATTGTAGTATCCCGATGGATGGTGGTTCTACTACTACTTCGAAGCCGTCATGCCATCAGTAGTCTTGGGTCCGACATTCTCATCAGCGTGGTCTCTTTTATAAACGACGTTGTCCTGGTTACGACGGCGAGTAGATGTGGCCCTGAATGGTGTTGGAGCATATACTTCAGTTTTTCAGCATCCAGGCGGCGGAGGGAATCATCAGGGCAGGTTTAATCACTAAGAATGAGAGTCGACTACTGTACTTGTACCGATCTAATTGCTCGTAGACAACTCCAGAGTCCAGAGTACAGAGTACATATATCCTACTATACCGTAGACCTCATAATAACTACACGTAATTTTGGCCCATGTGTAGTAAATCTTTATGAGGTTCAGGAAACGCTTTGTGTAGTTATTGTCGAGTGGTCAAAAATCCTGAAAATCCGGGTTTCTTTAAAAAATAAAATCGAGCCGATCGAGCTGGCTAAATAAATCGACTCCATGAAAAAGTATACTATACAAACAACACGTGCTTATGAAATTCGACTGGCGGTTATTTGCCGTTGACTGCGGTTCAGACGGTTTCATTTCTCGTTAGAATAAATAAATAAATATAAACTAATTATTGGGTTAGCACCGTCTCCAACCTTTGTCAAGATTGAAGTGTGTACCCCGGAGTGGCGTCACTGTACTAGTACAGTGTCGCGGCCCCTTACTAAAATGTTCCACGATTATAGTCTCTTGAAGAATTCCGTAATCGCAGTTTGGGTTTTACCGTCGTGTTCGTACCGTGCTCGAGCGTTTCGCATGTACAGTAACCACCTCCTCCTTACTGAATGACTTGCACGAAGTAAATCTCCCAGTGGACGTTCACAGAATGTCGGTCGCCCGCGCTACGAGTTCAGGATGGTTGTGAAGATGAGTGATCTCAAATAATTCTGGACAACGCAATCCTCGCATACCCTGCGAGTCATGGCCATGTAGTTTTTGGTTCCGTGCTTTCCACATCGACATACTGAATTCGTGGGTTGCTCGAATGATTTTCCGCATAGTCTGGAGACCCTTTGCCTGGATTATTTCCTCCGTATCACCTGCTGGTAGGGATGCTAGGTATCGCCACTCGACTGTGAAGAACCCTCGCATGGCTGCAGACCATCCAATCCGTGACTGTTGTGCCACCGCCTTCACGATCGAAGATTGATGGAGACTCGGATACTCCGTCATATCCAAATGCTGGTCCTTGTTTTCCAGCCAGTTTAACAACATATGCTTGAGCGCCTTGACGGGTGGGAGCAGACTCGCAGTGTCTATCGCTCGTCTAAACAGACCAAGGGCTGTCTCGTCCTGGATTTTCAATACATTGGAGAACGTGGTCGTCATCTTCCTCCACCCGAAAACAGCATGGACACAATCTCATGGTTGGGTCTTTTATCTTCGCCACTTGGTACCTCCGTAGTCCAGTGTGTCTCTGGTTGTTCATGAACTTGACTTGTGCAGTGTGCTTAGATGGGGTCAGCGACCGGCAGAACTGGCTCAGTAGTTGAATATCAATCGTATTCCACTCGTCGTCGGTCCACTTGTGACGAGCTTGTAAATGTTGACGCAAATGATAGCCGTTGATGTGGAAGCGGATACACTCCTCCACCTGTCCTACTTGCTGAATGCCTTGAATCCAAATGGAGACTCTCGACTCTGGAATATGGACCGTGATTTCTCTGGACTGTCGTCTTGTGGTACCATTGCGATATTCGGTAGCTAGTTCGTCCGCGCGGTTGTTTCGGATGACATCCTTGCTTGGATTTTTTGTACTTTGATGACCTTTTACCCATGTTGGTAGAAGCTGAGTCATTTCTCGTTAGAATCCAACTCGATTTGTGGGGGGTTGCGGGAAGTGGCTGTTCAACGCAAATCCAGCTTGGAGTTGCATAGCGCCAGTGCTGTCAAGTTCCCGTACGATGGCGTTGACCCGATTTTCGCCAAATGCGCCTCAAATGCACTCATGTCGGCCGACCAGGGATCCTGACCGCACTGTGCGAATGTGGCGAGTGCTCGGAGTACACGAGGACCATCTACTGTACTGTAGAATTATCCTGTAATTGCCCTTTAACTCGTCTGTTGAGGTCCGGCCTAAGCTCCAGTTCCGGTACATGTATCAGTGCCCTCGTAGAATGATGTATGCCGGTACGATATTATCGGCTTTGTGTAGTAAGACATATGAGGCTGCAGAACCGCTTTGTGTAGTATCTTTATGTGCCGGAGGGTCTATGTGTAGTTATTGTGTAGTGTGTAGTTATTATGAGGTCTACGGTATTATAAATTAATTGTGTGCGTGTGTGCGTGCGTGCGTCCGTCTGTTACGGAGTATGACCACTCTGGGGTACTGGATCAAATGAATACTGTCTGAATTTTTTTCACTACGGAGCTTCGCCAGGGTTGAGTACTGAAAGTAAACAGTAACAGTAAAAGTAGTGGTACGGAGTACGACCAGGTTGGGGGTACTGTACGTCCAGTTTCCTGTAGTAGACACTCCGATCAAATGTGAGGTACATGTACCCACTAGTATGTCATAATAAAAAGTATGATACCGGTACTGTAGTGAACGCCAGTGTTCACGGGTGACAGACAGATCATCTCAATATCATCTAAGGTCACTGTCACACAATAATCAGCATTACCGGATACCACGAGCACCATACACCATACTGCTCTATTCAAATGGCGCCTGTGTCGTTTTGTCGTATACACATTCATAGTATCATAGAAGTGATGATTGGCGCTGATGTGATGATCGTCTCTATACAGCCCTCTGCATCAATTCTTGTTGATTGTGCCCCACAGCCGTCATTGGGTCTCTCAAGTGACTTCTGTGTATTGTCGACTGTCAATCAACCTGCGTCTGAGTTGGCAGACATTGTGTCGGGATTCGACTGATACAACAACACTTCCTTTGACCACCCTCAAGGGAGTGTTCGCCCCGTTTTACGTCCCATGTGACTCTCCGCTTGTGCTCACCTCTAGTAGCGTCTCAGTCAATCGCGTCATCCCCGCGCGCTCGCCCAGCTTCTCTGAGTTTCGCACCAGTAGTTCCATTGGATTGTTGGCGTGTGATGCCCTTGATGAAGTGACATGACCAATCAGGGCACGTGGCAACCCCTGGGGTAACTACAGGCATACGTAGATTCGGTCGCGGATTCGAGCTGCTGGTCGACGGATGCACACATGAACCTGAGTGAATGGCAGAATTCCAAGTGTGATCGGGAGCTTTTGACTGACCTACGGTCGCAGGTATCCTTTTCCAACAATTACATGTCGGGGACTATTCCATCGGTTCTCTGCTCTTCCGGCATAACTTCTGTCAACATTGACTGCGATGAAGTCACCAGTAAGTCAAGCAGTTTTCCGATCTGGTAAAACGCCATACCCGTTATGTTAGCAGGATCAATGGACAGGACACAGAATCCTACAATATTGTGTTTCAAATCTGACAAATATCAATCTTTGCGACGCTTTCTGGAACCCAACTTGCAATGCCATTGCTGTGGACACGATAATGGAGTAGAATAAAGCATGTGCTCATTCCTCTACTGTTCACAAATCGGTCGCTGTGTTGCGAGCTGATCAATCATGAAAAGTATCACGAAAGGATCATGGTAATTTGTGGAAGAAGGTGAACCATTTTCCGCAGCTGTGAAAGGCGAGTTAATTGTGATTTTAACCATGCACCGTCGAGAGAACAGCGTTCAAACAGACAATCTTAGAAGTTCATCACGAAAAGCGGAACGTTTGGACCTCCATCACCCGATATGGGTAGTATACAGTGTAACATTATACAGATGGAGCGTTGATTGCTGTTGTGGCAACCTTCCCAAGTGTAGGTAGATTCTTTGGCCAACTGTGTTTCGGCTTGCATGACCATCGTCGTTCAACCCCATGTTAAAGACTGATTCCCACTTCCCAGCTCACTTATGAGATTAAAAGGCCACAAGTCCCACGCGCTGTTTTGTTTTTTGGATACTGATAAAGAATTTCACTTTTGTGGACAGCGTCACCCATTACGATTTAACGGTAGTTTCCTTTTCCTGCCTCGCACATCAGGCGTGATCTGTTCCTCTTCCAGAGTTGGCTGTCACCTGTAATGACCAAGCTTTGCATAACCAAATCGCAATACGTCCCTGGGCTTTCAATTCCACCACACTGCTCTAAGTCCTTTGACGAGGACGCCTTCGAGTCGGCATGGCGATCCCATCCATCCAAAAAGCTGACATGCTGCAATCATTTTGTTTGCGTACACATTCAAAGATGTAAAACAACCATTTGAATTTATTGTGAATAATGTTATCGAAATTGTCCGTTATCATCGTCGGGTCTAACCAGAAAATTCTCCTCACAAACAAACAAATCCATGTTCAATCGAAACTATCGTGCATGGCGAATGGAGCTCGACGTACAGGAACAAAAAAATGAGATGTACGCATCGGCTTACGGAATGACCTGTTTCAGAGGCAGATCACACTGACAATGCCATCTGCCTGCCAAACGAATGGATTTGCGCATTTGTGTGCATTGACCTTGCGGTTTTGCGAGTCATTCCGACGTGGGAGACTGGACACGCATACTCTGCTACCATGCTAGTAGCAATTATACACAGTACGATGTCCAGATAGACTTGAAGTGTACGGAGCGCTGCCGTACTCATGAACCAGTACGATTCAAATATGTTCCGGATCATTTTTGTGAAATGAATCTGCCCTTGACTCGTACTCTCTGTTCTCTTTTAGTAGTAGTATAGTAGTGTATTCCTCTTAATTGTGCATTGTGCATTAAGATTTATAATATATTTTGAGAACTACGAGGTTGTGAGAACGCAAACAGTGGCGATTCACGACCTCCTCATTGTCGTATAAACGTTTCGTCTCGCGTGCACGGACGACTCGAGAATAAGAGTGGTTCATTGTGTTGCATACCATCCTGTAGTAGTGCTACCGGTCGTCTGACGGAGTTGATCTGATTCGTCGAGACCAATCGCATCAACGCTTCAACTCACGTGCACTCTCTTTCATTCCAGTAATATATAAATATTGTTTCCGATGGAGAATTGCAACAGTGCCGACGACGTTGATGACGTTGCGAAGGATTCTTCACGTGCTGGAGGAATCCAGGAACATGACTTTGCTGAAGAATTCTCATCAGATTTGCCAAGTACGGCCATGCCGTCGTCGGCACCTTCTGGTTCCTCTTCTTACGCTTCGTTATCGTCGCCATCCGCAGCAAAGGTTGATGATCGTGACGTTGCACATGGTGCTGGTCGTGTCGGTGATACAAAGAAATTGGAACATGCACTACCGACTGACCCAAGAATGCAATTACCCGCCGCCGGGTTTGGAATGGTAGACTCATATCGTGACGTTGCTCATGGTGCTGGTCGTGTCGGTGATACAAAGAAATTGGAACATGCACTACCGACTGACCCAAGAATGCAATTACCCGCCGCCGGTTTGGAATGGTAGACTCGATGGGAAGACCTCCAGTTGTGTCTGCAAGCAATTCCGACGTTGTTCCTGGAGCGTTTCCGGTACGATCAGCTCGCAACACTGCAACAAGTCGGACAGTCAGGTCTCCCATTGGTTCGTATGATTCCCCCAGAGAGTTTACGAATGAAGAATCCAAACAGGAAGATGGAGTGCGAAACTCCGCAGTTGCTGGAATTGGTGTGTATGCTGTGGAAGCACAACGTGTACCAGATGGAAATGAGGATGGAACGGTGTTGGTTGCGGAGGCACAATACGTCAGAACGAAATGGTACCAACGTCGATTGATTAAATTGGGTCTTGCCTTGCTTGCGTGCGGTCTTTTCGTGGTGGTGGTAGTGATGGTTGTCCTTTTCGTTCGTCCACCATCTGCGGCTAATAGCAGTTCTTCAATGATGTTCCCTCCCACCGTCCCAATTACAGGCGCGCCCTCCACCCCAGAACTAACCGCGGTGCCCCCCAGTCTGGTTCCATCTCAAGACGCGCCTTCCACCCCCGAACCAACAACTGCGCCTCCAACCACGGCCCCAACTACATCGGCGCCCACAACTCCCGATCTAACACTGACACCAACTACGAGAAGGCCCACCACCTCCTCGAAACCGACCCCCTTCTTGACGCCGTTTGGAATTGCCTGCAACTTTCTTTCCATTCCAAATGTGACAAAGTGTCGATCGACATTTGAGTTCGACTCATGGAATGGTGGCGACACAGCGAATGGCGACAAAACGACTGGTTCCACCATTCCCAGTGAGATTGGACTCTTGACACACTTGGCGGAGTTGTGGCTCCATGATAATACGTTGAATTCCACAATTCCCAGTGAGATCGGACTCTTGACACAGTTGGAGATATTGGCTGTCGCCGTCAATGCGTTGACTTCGACAATTCCCAGTGAGATTGGACGCTTGACACAGTTGTACGGGTTCTCTTTCTTCAGCACTTCCTTGACTTCCACAATTCCCAGCGAGATTGCACTCTTGACACAATTGAAGGTGTTGGCTTTCTCCGGCAATAAGTTGACTTCCACCATTCCGAGTGAGATTGGACTCTTGACGCAGTTGACGGCGTTGTATTTCAACTTCAATCAGTTGATAGGGACAATTCCCAGTGAGATTGGACTCTTGACACAGTTGACGGGGTTGGATTTCTCCTTCAATTCGTTGACTTCGACAATTCCGAGTGAGATTGGACTCTTGACACGCTTGACGTGGTTGTGGCTCCATGAAAATGCGTTGACCGGGACAATTCCCAGTGAGATCGGACGCTTGACACAGTTGACGTACTTGGATTTCTTGAACAATGAGTTGACTGGGACAATTCCGTCATCCCTCTGCTCACTCCCTTCTCTCCCATCTGTCGTCTGGATCGACTGTGGTGAAATCACATGTGCGCCAGGTTGTTGTGGCTGTGGCTAAAGTGAAAGAATGAATGGATGAAGGCAGCAAGGAAAAAGGCACAGGAGACGGGTCGTGTTTGCGGATTTTGAGTTTGACTTTTGAGGGATTGGCGGAAGCAATGAATGGTGGGATCAGTCGGATGGATTTTGGCGGCGGATGGTTTGATGGCGTGTGATGGGATTCGTGTTTGTGTAGAGAGTTCAGAGAGTGTGGAGGAATGGCGGATGGGTACTGGGTAGTGGGTACTGGGTACTGAATATTATGTACAGTACGCCAAGGACAAGTCCTTGATGTGTGGGGTGACGATGCGGATGTTGATGGCTTGAAGCGTGATACTTCCGTTGTTTTGGTGCCTGTCTTTGGCAAACAAAATATAAGAATTTGATAATACTACTAGTCGAAGCACATCCAAATACCATGATGACGCTACAGTAATAGGTGCGATCGTTTTATACCGTCGAGTGGTATAAGGTGGATTGCTCCTTCATCTTCTTCTGCATGTCACGAAGTTTAGAGTCGAACGACCCAATTGCTGTCACCAAATATGGTCCTCGGTCCACGGTCACCACATCACACTCCTTTACTTTCGAGCTTGCTCAAACTCAGGCGGTGCGCCACCATCAGCCATTTTGGTACGCAAATTGTAACCACGGTGACCATCGATGAGGCGATCTTGACGGAAGCACTGGCGGCTGCTCATGCTTTCTCGTAGAGTCGCCGAAGTCATTTATCCGAAATGGAAAAGCACGGCATCAAGGTTTCCTTCCTTCTTGTTGAAAGACAAGGTTCTTTCTCCGACTCGGGGTTCCAGACCAAGAACCCATGCAAACGAAATCACTTGACACCATGACCCCTTCCCCTTCTTGTAGGATATATCTTGAAGCCGAGGCTATCAACCTATCATCCCAATCATGTCCTCGTAGTGACATGATATTGCCAAATTTATAACCGACAAAACGATTGGATTTGTAGTAGTAGGAAGAAGTTGTTGACACGAACTCATTGCAATCATGACACATGGCGAGCTACAGAGTACCGCAACCTGTAAACCTTCCCTCCCGACTGTGAATCCAACAACCATGTACAATATGGAGTCCTTTGATACTTTGCCATGAGTTTGGATGCCATGTGCGCTCCCCCCAGAATCGGCCCTGCATCATCATACTGACACTATGGAACGAGATGAAGTGCCACAGCATGAATGGTGATTGACCATGGGACTCACATCTTGAATTGTTTACCGTCGCGTGCGTCGGTCGACTATTTTGAGCCGCGGTGGCCAAGACAATCGCACAAGATGGTTTCAACAGGACACGATTGTCGGTGGGCTTGTACATCAGTGATGACCGCAAACGCTGATGGCAACAACAACCATGAACATGGTTTGGGTCCCTTGGTTCTTCTCCTCAGACCGTTGCCATAGATATGTCGTATCGTCCTTGTGTTGGAGTAATCCGTTCAAGTACTGTACTTTTATACATGTACAAGCACTGGTACTACAGTACCAAGTTTACCTAGTAAAACTCCATTGGCAGATACATGTACCGTGAGAGGATCTCTACGGCTCTTGTTTCTACACTGTACAGTACATGTACGCTACTGTACTCACTTTTCAGTCGCGGTTCAGACCCACATCCCCATGTTAAGTTTCATGCCACATGGTACATCGTCAATCTAGAGAGTTCGGAAACTTGATTGCTCATGCCAGACCAGTTCTCTCGACGTTGCGTTGGTTAAAGTCGTCATTATGCTCGCTCTCATGCTTGAGTTCAACTAGTCGGAACAGGTGGTGCACTGGTGCTTGATGGTCAAGGTAAGCTGAAGCAGCCGTCAATGTCAAGTCATCACTATCAGTCCCCCCTTGTTGCTTGTTTTCACCTCTTGTGTGTCATTCAATGGCCTCTCTTTCGTTCTTTTAGGGGGTTTATGTCCTCGTCATTGTGGCCACCTTCTCGAGTGTATCAGCAGCCGTTTTGGAATTGATCGTATAGTACTGCTACGACGAACTTGTTGTTTGTGGAGAGCGCAGATCGGGCAACCTACCTGACGATTGGAAAGTTTCTCAGTAATGTCGATTCAGGTTCATCAGATATTGCAAACACGCAAATGGTTGGTGAAGAATCTGCCAATTGGTTGATTTGCTTGGGGTCGAGTTCATTAACCTCGTTATGCGTTGCTTGCTTGCGATTCCCATTGGCCACTGCGTTTTGGGTCGTTCATGACCATCATCGTTGTTGCCTTTTCCTGTGGTTGGTCTCGGATTCGTTTTTTCTCTTAAAATCGATTCCGTTGTTTTCTTGTAAGGTGGGCGCGTTGACGACGCCGCAATAGCTAACTCCCTGACGGTTACTCTTGCACGTGGTTGTTGACGATGACGTTTGTTGGTGAATCGTCATGCTGGGGAAATTTGTTGACTTCGACAACTCCCAGTGAAATCGGACGCTTGTCGAAGTTGACGTTTTTAGGTTTAGACCAGATATTGTTGAAGGGTGCAATTCCGTCAACTCTCTGCTCACTCTCGTCTGCCAAGCAACAGCAATATCTTCATCGACGGTGGAGAAATCACATGTGCTTCAGGTTGTTGTATCTTGGGCTAGAGTGAAAGAACAAATGGATGGACGCACGTATCAGACTTGACGTAATTGAGCTGGTGGTGGATAAGTACCTTTGTATGGTTGCCTAGGTCCTGCAGTGATCGTTATCTTGATCCATGTAATGTTGAGATTCCTGGATTCCCCGCATCAACGAGAGTACATTAATTCTACAAAGCGAAGTGTCAACATATGCCAAAACGCCACACACAAATCAACGGCGTAGTCGTTGACAACAAAGGATCGTTATATAAAAAGGGCAGGCAGATACTATAGTTCAAAGCCATGGACTCGATTGAGTTGGAAAAACATCCCTCTTACTTCAGAAGCCGTGAAGCCAATCGCCTCCTCACAGCTACGGCCCTTCCACTTGGCAGGTTGTCGTTGCCCGTAGCTTCCTCACGATCAGATTTGGTTCCTGTAGTTTCGGTGCTGGGTACAGTGTTGACAAATCTCCGCAGTTTCCGTTGTCTGACGTTATGAAGCATTGCCTCGCTCTCGTGTTATTGATCATGACTCCTCCTGCTTCGCAAGAGCGAGAGCGACAAATTACTACTTGAGTTTTATTCTTTTCCTCTGTCAGCTTTTGGTGCCACCATCACTTGCTTTCCCCCGATCTGTTTGCCTTCATCGGTGCTGAAGCCCAGTATACTTGAATGCGATTGGCACTGGGTAAGCAGTAGGCAGTAATTCAACTCCGTTTGGGTTTCAATTTGTCAACTTTGAATCCCCATTCACTCGGTAATTGGGTCCATGACTGATGCCCAGGTCGAGGTTGGGTATGATGAGAAAACCACATCCTATGCTGTTTGATTCACTTGTTGGTCATATCACGTGGTTCCTGACCAAGACTTCGACTCCTGTGGACGGCGGAGCCAACTACAAGTAACCAGTAGTTTCTCTTTCCAACCTCATCAGGCATGATCCGTTCCTTCTCCAGAGTTGCCTGTCAGCCATAATGACCAAGCTTCGCCTGGCCAAATCGCAATATGAACCCTGGGCGTTCATACCTTGTTTAAAGGCCGTCACGAACCTGATCCACCACTGCTGAAAGTCCTTTGACAAGGACGCCTTCGAGTCGGCATGGCAATCCCATCCATCCAAAACGCTGACAGAAAAAGGCTTTGTCAACTCGTGCTTACACATTCAAAGATGTAAAACAACCATTTGAAATCATTGTGAATGATGTTGTCGAAATTGTCGTTGATCATCGTCGGGTCCATCACGTTTTGATCCGTAGTTTTCTTCAGCGAGGTGGCCGTCCTGTCCAACGGATATAGACGCCTTTTTCCTGAAGCTCTGCTGCAATTCATCGAGTCTCGGAGGATCGCCGTTCCGACACGAGTCATCTCATTCAACGGGTTTGTCGAGCTTGTTGAAGTTGCCGATCATCACGCCGACAATAATGTCAAGCAAAGTCAAGACGCGGACGATTTGGAGAACGCATTTCCAACCAAAGAAACTTGACCATAACGCAAGTCACCCTTATACGCCTTTTCAATCCATGTTTTGTTGATGAAGCACAGCGCAATCGAAACCATCGTGAATGAGGAATGTAGCTCGACCGAGAGAAACAAAATCAAACAAACGAGAGGGATATTGCGCATGGATTGATGTTGTGGTTGTGCGTGGCGGTGAGACGTGGACAGTGGACACGCATACTGCTACCATGCTACTGCAATCCATTATAGGTCGTACACAGTACAATGTACGTCGACTTGCTGAAGGGTACGGAGCGCTCCCGTACCAATCTACCAGTACGATTCAATTATGTTCCGGATCAATTTTGTGAAATGAATCTGCCCTCTGCCTTCCTTTCTCTCACTCGCACAGAGCTCTCTGTTATCTACTACTACAAGTAGTTCTGTATTGATTGTGCATCGTGCATCAAGATTTATTATATTTAGAACTACGAGGTTGTGAGTATAACACAGCACACGTTTGAGAACGCACAAACAGTTGCTATTCTTGACCACCTCATTGTTGTATTAACGTTTCGTCTCGCGTGTACGGACGACTCGAGAATACGTGTGGTTCATTGTTTTGCATACCATCTTGTAGGAGTGCTACCGGTACAGTAGTCTGTCGAAAATGATCTGATTCGTCGGTCTTGGAGACCAACGCTTAAACTCACGTGCATTCTCTTTAATTCCAGTAATCTATAACACTTGTTTCGGATGGAGAATCGCAACAGTGCCGACGACGTTGCCAAGGATTATTCACGCGCTGGAATCCAGGAGCATGACTTTGCTGAAGAATTCTCATCGGATTTGCCAAGCACGGCCGTGCCGTCGTCGGCACCTTCTGGTTCCTCTCCCTACGCTTCCTTATCGTCACCAACCGCAGTAAAGGTTGATTATCGTGACGTTGCTCACGGTGCTGGTCGTGTCGGTGATACAAAGAAATTGGAACATGCACTACCGATTGACCCAGGAATGCAGTTACCCGCCGGGTTTGGAATGGTAGACTCGATGGGAAGACCTCCAGTTGTCTATGCAAGCAACGACGACGTTGGTCCTGGAGCGTTTCCGGTACGCTCAGCTCGCAACACTGCAACAAGTCGGACAGTCAGGTCTCCCATTGGTTCGTATGCTTCCCCGAGAGAGTTTACGAATGAAGAATCCAAACAGGAAGATGGAGTGCCAAATTCTGCAGCTGCTGGAATTGGAGTGTATACAGTGGAAGCCCAACGTGTACCAGATGGAAATGAGGATGGAACGGTGTTGGTGGCCGAAGCACAATACCTCAGAACGAAATGGTACCAACGTCGATGGATTTTTGTGGGTCTTGCCTTGCTTGCGTGCGGTCTTGTTGTTGTTTTGGTGGTTGTCCTCGTCGTTCGACAACCATCTGCGGCTAGTAGCAGTTCGTCATTGACGTCCCCTCCCACCGTCCCCATCACTGGCGCGCCCACCACTCCCGAACCAACAACGGCGCCTCCAACCACGGACCCAATTACAACGACGCCCGCAACTCCCGAACCAACAACGACACCTCCAACCACGGTCCCCATCACTGGCGCGCCTTCCACCTCCGAACCAACGACGGCGCCTCCAACCACGGCCACAACTACATCGGCGCCCACAACTCCCGATCCAACACCGCCGCCCCCCACGTTCGCTCCAATTGCGCCCATATCACCTACCTCGAAACCAATCAGCGCGGCGCTCCCCACACTGGCACCAATTACGAGAAGGCCCACCACCACCTCGAATCCGATCTCCTCCTTGACGCCGTTTGGAATTGCCTGCAACTTTCTTTCCATTCCAAATGTGACAAAGTGTCAATCGACATTTGTGTTTGACTCTGTCAATAATGGCGACAAAACGACTGGTTCCATAATTCCCAGTGAGATTGGACTCTTGATGCAGTTGACGTAGCTGTCTTTCTCCAACAATTCGTTGACTTCCACAATTCCCAGTGAGATTGGACTCTTGTCAAAGTTGACGAGGTTGTCTTTCTACTTCAATCAGTTGACTTCCTCAATTCCGAGTGAGATTGGTCTCCTCACACAGTTGACGTTTTTGGATTTCGAAGTCAATGGGTTGACTGGGACAATTCCCAGTGAGATTCGACTCTTGACACAGTTGAAGGAGTCGTGGTTCTCCAACAATGCGTTGACTTCCTCAATTCCCAGTGAGATTGAACTCTTGACGCTGTTGACTGGTTTGGGTTTTGGCAGGAATTCGTTGAGTTCCACAATTCCCAGTGAGATCGGACGCTTGACGCAGTTGACATACTTGTATTTCTTCAACAATACATTGACTGGGACAATGCCGTCATCCCTCTGCTCACTCCCTTCTCCCCCCAGGATCTGGATCGACTGCGGTGAAATCACATGTGCTTCAGGTTGTTGTGAGGATCGTTTTGCTTCTTCCTGCGGATAAAGCAATGTGAATGAATGAATGAATGAAGACAGCAAGGAAACATGTAGAGGAGACGGGTCGTGTTTGTGGATATTGGAGTTTGACTTTTGAGGGATGGCAGAAGAGATCAGGGTCAAAACCACCAGGATGACGAATTTTGACGTCAGCAAGATGTCACGGAATGTTTCATCAAGGGAA
>JAKSYS010000855.1:0-17508 GCA_022925895.1 Fragilaria crotonensis | reverse complement strand
CTGCGCCGGATGATGATCGACGGTACTCGTGGACTTCAACTTGCCTCGAAGACGATATCTTGTGGCAAGATAATCCGCATCAATGTTAAGTCTGGCTTCTCTGGAGAGATGTTCATATGACTTGATGGAGTCTTGATGTCCTCGCACCCAACGAAAGACCACGATGCGTCGAATTTCAATCAGAAGCGACCGAATCATTGAGAGAAGATCTGAATCAAATGTTTGTCGACTGGCGAGGCACCCACGTCGATTTGTTTTATAAACTTTCGAGATTGCGGAACGACTGTCGGTGAGCCATCGAAAAGAACAGCTATGTCTCAGACCCCAGTTTCTGGAAGCTGCTGCAATGAGAAGTAACGAGGAGGCGAATCCGCATAGTTCGCTTCTCGTGGAACTGGCGGTATCGAAAGGCCCATCAACCGGACCCCCCGCATTTGAATAAAATGTTTTTAGACGTCGCCAATACCCATCCAAATGTGCCAAGATTGCCGTGTAATCCGCCATCAGAGGCAATGTGTAACCTTTCTCGTGAACGAAAAGCTCGCCATACTTGGACATCCGTCGCCACTTGTTCAACGTTGGACACCATCCGTCGCTGAGTACGGGGTAATGTTTTAAGATAATCCATCAAGGGCATGTTCGTTGCAGTGGCAGGATTGTGAGGAGGTGGAGAAGATTCGCAGAATACGGAATGAACGGAATCGTTTGTCGGTTGAATGGGGTTCTGTTTCCAATACGGGATGTATCTTAGAAAGGAGGATGTTAAAAAATCGTTTCCATAGTCGTTTCTGGGAAGAAGATGGAGCAGCTTGACGGGGCCATCTCATTGTTTCTGCCCAGCCCGGCGGTCGATTCCCATCAAGGTAGCAAAGGGAGATGCGATTCGGTTGAGAGACGTCAGTCATGTCAGCAAGTGTGTTCACCTGCAGATAGATACGAACCAGGTTAATGTCCTTTTGTTGGGTAATACTGTACCTTTGCAAATGCGAATGCTGCATTATAAATTGGTCAGACGAGTTAGCTTTGGTGATTGTGGGTTCATCTGTCAATGTGATTGTCATGTTGTGCTTAGACAAAAATTGCCTGACGGAGAGAAGCCACGATGGAGTCAGATAAGGAACCGGGATCGTAGGGTGTTGAAGTAGTCCTTCGCCGATGCCTGCTTCTAATTGTAGGTATTGGAGATTTATCAAAATCAGTCTGCCAGCCGATGAATTTGCAAACACTGCATCTCGTAAAAATTTGATGTTTTCGATTCCAATTTCGGTGCGTAAATCATAGAGGGCTAATCCGCCAAATTCCTGAGGACCGTGACGGATTGCAGTGGGCAGGATTTACTGACATTCATTTTTTGAAGAAGTGATGCAAGCACGCGAGATTGTACTCCAGCCAATGTTTCTTCCGATGCGGACAAAGCTGCCAGACCATATCGCATTGTCGGCACATATATGGATCGATGAAAGATGCGGGCCTCAGGAGCGCGTATTCGAGGAGAGTGAAGCCTAGCGGCAAACTCGTCGGCTTTCCGCTTATAGACTTTTATAGATTCAGAGAAATCTCCAGACGGAGAAAGATGAACTCCAAGAACACGTGACGATGCTTCAAGTGACATTCGCGGAATTGCCTGTGGGGAGGGATTTCCCACGGAATTTTGTAGTGTAATGGAGGGATCCTGAGGTGAGACTGGACGAATACGTGGTCTTCCTTTATCCCATTCCCAATATACCGCATACCAGCTGCATTTCTTAAAATTGAGTGCTCCACCCGATAACGATAAAATGTGTTCCCATGTCTGAGCCATAGCTTGCAGACGATCAATCATTTCCTCCATCGTATAATCTGAAAACGGATCGGTCAGACCCAACGATGTGTCGTCGACGTAGGCGTCAACAAGCCGATTATGTTGCATTTGCCTCGTCGGAGATTCAAAACTGATGCGGTCGGGAATTAACTTCTCCAAGGTGTTTAGAAGAAGGACCACCAGCGATAACCATACTGAGGAGAGGCTCCGCTGCCTTGCCCGGTTCCAAGAGAGGTGCCAAGTCACTACCCGAATATGTGTCCCTAGATATGCCATATATTGTCTTCACTGAGTACCGCATGAACTGTAGTGCGGAAGCATGTGTACTTACTGCATTTTCTGGCATGCCGCAACGGCGAGCGGCCAACATACCAAAAGCCACTATAATTCGATCATAACATGCGGATGCGTCGTTGTCGAAGCGCGCCATATTCATTTTTAGGATCCGCGACAAATCTGTTGTTAATTGCGTTAACATAATGGGATCCAACGTGGTTTTCTGGGAACCGATCCGAACTGTCCATCATGCAGTAAGTCGAAGTCGACTGCTCGATGCACCAATCTCGATCCCCATAATATCTTCAACAGGAAATTAAAATCCGCCTCGAACAGATGAATGATTCGCAACCGATTGATATGCGGACGACCCGGATCCTTTTCGAGTAGAATGTTTGTTGCATGACACCATCGCGGAATTGATATCCCGTGAAACAGAACAATATTCAAGAATTTCGTCAAACATTGCAAAAATATACTATCGGTGATGAGGGCTTTGTAGTGACCCAAATGTCGACCGGATGGTGACGTTGTAGTAGTCTCTCGCCAGCCCTTGAAGCCACGCGTAACGTCTTCTTCCGAAATGATTGTACTGATGGGCTCGGATTTCTGAACAGAAGCTGGTATGGCAAAGGACGCTAAGAATTCCTTCAAAACTTGATCGTCACCGTGCCATTCCGGTGGTACAATGCCAGCAAGGAGCTGTTTTGCCGAGGAGACAAACTTGTAAAGGTGATAGCATCATATATAATCCCGTGTCCGCATGGCGATGCTGCCGCTGCCCGAAACGCTTCTTTGTTATAGGTCAACAATTGATTTTCGATGTCCGCTCTGTCGATTATTGTGTCCCATCTTAGCTCTTCAGGAGGCGTGTCGCGAAGGATTGTGTATGAATTGTGAGAGAGCTCGGGAGCGTCGGTTTGTGGATGAGGAATCATGATGTGAGACAAGCCAGATTGAGTACTTGTGTTGGGTTTGAGTGCCAATCGAAGATCGGTGAATGTTTTCGACATGTCTCTGTTTGTAGTGTTCGTAAGATAACTTTGGCTTTTCGTGTGGATTCTTTTTGAGTCGCCGAGTTGTTGTCGTCCAGATAATGCTGCATTAATTCTTCATACGTTTTCAAACGAAGCGAAGTGGAATCCATCTGTGATTTACGAAACCGCTTTGTCGCCTGATTAAATTGTTGTCTTATCTCCTGGAGAGACAAGGATGTATGCAAGTGTGGAAATGTAAAACTCGGATCGTGCTTTTGAATGTGTGTTTGCCATCGTAGGAAGGTGGGAAGGTAACATTCCTGGAAGTTGGCCTCACGCAGTCGAAGTTTCCAATACTTACGGATCATTGCAGTGTTCCTTAACGTTGGCGACCAGACGCATTTCTTTGGTGGTTTGCTCAATTTATCTTCCGCCGAGGACATTGCTCTACCCTGGTCATTATCCCATCCAATTAACAGACGAAGTACTTCTTGTTTATCCATGGCTTTGTGTTTCAGGAAAAGTTCGTCAATTCGTTCCTTCATTCGGTGCTTTTGATAATACTCGCCAACGGATTTTAGATACGCATCAACTAGTTCGGATTCCCGGTATGTAGGGCGCGATGCGAAGAGGGTGACATTGGTTGCATGCGCAAAGCGGGAATCAAGGAAGGAATCGTTAGGTCCACAAAAAGACCGCGATGATCAGACTGAGGTCCTTCGATATAAGAAAGAGAGCCGGATCGTGAGCAGAGATTTGACAGGCCGCTGCAGCCAAATATATAATCAATGCGTCGATGTGATGACCCGATATATGTTGACGGTGGTGTAGCACGGTAGTGGAGATCGTGTAGGTCACATTGCGCCGCGAATTCAGAAAAGCCATGGTCCGTAGACAAATCTGAATTTGCGTCAAGCATCAGAAGGATGTGGCATCCATTCTCCTGTAGGTCTTGAATGACGGAACTCAAGTGATGAAAGAACAATCGTCGAGGGTTTGGGGTTTGAATACCGAGTGATCGAAAGTAGGTAAATTCTCTGCTGAAGACGCTGCCAAGAGATGAAGTTTTGATATTTCCGCCGCATGTCCGATAAGCCGTAATGATGCTCAGTCGGTAGTCGCCGTGTCCTCGGAGTGTTATGCCTGTCCATCGTCCTAGACCTGTTTCGTCCTTGATAGTGTCGCCGTATACACTAGATGTAATTGGACCCTGTACTAGTGTCATTGTTCCTCCAGATTGATAAACTTCGGAAGGGGGCAACGATCAACTCAGGAGTAGCCGACCCAAAAATTATTTTACTTTGTCGAAATCGTTTGTGAATGATCTTTCGGACGTCTTGTTGTAGATGAACATGTTGCCATGCTGTGTTCGTTTCAGCGGATCCAGAAATGTCAACACCGAATGCCTGAAGACTAGAGAAGTAATACTTGAAATCATCAAAACCGTCGGAGTGAGAGAAGCCTTTCACGTTTTGGAAAAAAACTCGAAGACTGTGCTGCGGTTTCTCCCTGATGCTGTCACCGTAACTTTTGTCTGGATGAGGATCTAATGGGTTTGACCATTGTTTGCGCCCTGGCCTGTGTGATGGTAAGAGAAGAATTGGTGATGTGGGAAGTGTGTGCAAAACACCCGTGGTGTGGGTGGAAAAAGGAGCCGTAACTAATGGCTCCGGTGTGGGTGCTTGAGTGTGGTGACTCATGTGGCTTTCCCACCGCCTGGAGCATTGGGGTAATTGTATCGTGCTTCCAGGTCGGCGGTTATATCAGCCAAATGGGGGGAATGAGAGCTTTCTTCGAGTGGATTTGGAATGGTTGGTGCAATGGTTTCAGGTGGCGGAAAGAGATGAGACTGATCAGCTGATTGCGATATGGATGATGAGGCGATTGAGTCGTCATTGCTTGTTGAATGAGAAGGACCTCCGTCTAGGTTGGGACTCGTGATCTCAGGATTACGGTCAGAGCTGTCTGGAGTACCGAACACCATGTCGTCAATATGGTCGTCGCCTTCTGAATGCAAAGGTCGTTGTTTTTTGTGTTGGGGTGATGATATGACCTCTTGTGCGGACGAGCCCGTTGACGATGTTTTCATCGATTCATCACCATCTGGATTTTGTGTTAAAATCAAGGTTGATGAGTAGTCATTGTTTGACCTGTGAGAATGCGATGTATCATGTGCCGGTGGGGAGCTGGATGATGTCTTCCGGAGAAGAAGTGCGACTGCATCGGTAAGCCTTTCGATTTTTTCATTGATTGCTTTCATCGAGTCGCCTGTGTGAACCTGTTGCTGCATTGACGTTATCAATTGCTTTTCCAGTGCGGTTAATTGTATGGACACGTCGTGCTTGACTTCGTCCAGTTTAGACTGAAGGTGATCTTCAATTTGTTGAAGTTTGTCGGTGGAGTATTTGTTTGACTTATGAAGGTCTTTCTGTTGTCGGGTAATCTTTGACTCCAATTCTTTGAAACGCGCGGCGTTCGAAGAATTTCCTGATAAACCCTGAGATCGAGATGTATCGCTGGTGGCTGTAGTTTCTTCGTTCTCGTTGGAGGAGTGTGTCGCGTTTGAATTGTACCGATGCCGAAGGGATTCCAGCGGGGTCGGTGGTCGATTCAAGGACGATTGAGCGGATGCAATGGTGGTATCGGTGCTGTCGTGGGAAATCTCTGAGCGGAAATTGTTTTCAGACTGTGGTGATGTGACTGATGGAGTGCTTTCTTCCAGAAATCGTTTGCTGAGAGCGATTCGATGATCTGTATATTTGCGTCAATCTTTGATTTCACGTGGATAACGTTTGGTGGTCCAACACTGTCGCGAAAACGGGCTTCTCTTTGAGTGAAGGGAAAGATTCGTCGGCGATACTCTTCGAAAGCAAGTCGAGCAGCTTCTTCGAATTGAGGAGGAAAAAGCAAATATGCCTTTTGATCGAGTCCACCATTAACCACGTCGCATTTGGCAGATTCTGTACCGTCAATTGACATAATACTCGTTGCCCAATCTCGAGTAGACCTCACTAACGTGTTGCCATCAGGAAAATGCTCTGTCCTCAGCGTGTCCAAGTTTGTCAACATGGGAAATAGGGAAATTGACCGAAGCGCTTTGATGTATTGGTCGTGCGTTTCAAAGAGCTTTGTGGCCTGTTCTGTACTCATGTCCGCGAAAGCAAATCTCGGTATATAGACTGGAGATCTGTATCCCGTGAGAACGGTGAGAAGGGCTTGACTTAGCGGGTGCACGTGTTTTTCACCACATTGTACTACGAGATGATTTATTTTCTGTCCCAGTGGTGTTGTTCTGTGCAGAAGTATATCAAAATGGGGTGTTGTCTCTGGTAGCACACTGCGAAGGCTTTGAAGATATCGGATGCGATGGGTTGTCATGGGTGCTTTTAGCAAAATGTACCCGCAGACGACGAGTTTGCCGCTTGTCGTCTTAGAATTTGAGGTCGACAGGGTTAGATTGAGACGATCGAGAGTCATTTTTGTCACGTTTTTGTTTCTCCAGTGTGATGGTGTCATGCCCGAGAAGCCGAACCGGATTGGTATAATTACCAAGGATTGTGACGGAATAATTGCAATAGTCGGAGATATGAAAGCTCGGACTTCCTCAGGAGTCATTTTGGAAATAGAGTTGAAATGATCAAGGTCGTCTCTTCCCCATTTGTATAACAAACCGTCATCATCACTGAACAGTTCGTTGAGAAGGTCGTATATATGACGGTTTAGTACGTCGGCTTGCTGTGCGGAGTTATTAAACTCGATTGTTGTTTTCCAACGGATAGTAATCCTGTGGGTACCATCATTGAGAGGAACATTCAAGTTCGGAATCAGTGCAGACATTTTCCCTGTGACGAAGCTTGGGAAAGGTTGTCTCTACCTTCCCGTGAGGCAGTGACCGGGGATGCCTTGTTTGAAGTGTTGTTAGATGCTGTCGAATCGTTTTCTTTTCCTTCCTCCATGATCGTTGAGTCGCCAATTCGCCTAGTACGCTTGAAGCGCGTTTGAAGGGGAGCACCATTTGAACATGCTTTGATTTTTGCTGAGACTGTTTTGGCCCTGAACGTTGTTTGTGCCCAACTGTAGTCCACGGGGTTGCGATGGACTGCGCTTGTGTCAATGCTCTCCAAGTGGTTTGAACTGTATCAACCGATAGAACCGATGTGGCATGGATAGCAAGATAGACTTGAGAACGTTTAGTAGCCCAGGAGTCGAGTTTGCTTGGAATGTCCAACTTCCTATCTAGGTGATACATGTAGTGATACCAGATAAGGCAGTGTGCTCGAAGGGGATCTACTTCGAATTCATTCCATATCATTTCAAAAGTTGGACCGTCCACTGCATATCTTCCTAAAGTGCAGAAACGATACCAGGACGTAGGATTTGTTTGGGAGCGGTACGTGGCTTCAGTCATGAGACGACTTTTGCGGTCTTCGTCTGTTTCATGACGGATCGAGGCGGGGTTTGGAGGTTCTATCCACTTGGTGGTAAGGAAACCAAAGACGGGATCACCGTCGGGTGGAAGGTAAGCCATGGTGGGAGAAGATTGAGCTGCCGCTCCTTCAGACATGGTGGATTCACACGAGGTGATTCGTATCAGTTCTACGGAGAGACGGGCGACGGACGGAAGGGTGATGTGAAAACTACGAACGAAAAAAAGTGTCTTTTCAACCCATTGTATCAACACTGTCTTTCGTCGCGAACATCCAATTATGAAAACAAGGATGTGTTTTGCTTGTCGTTGTACCTAAAGACTGCAGTGGTGGGAGGTAATAACAACAGTGTGCAAAAGTAGTTGTCAACCAATCATTAGTTCAACTTATTTTTCGGTGAATATATTTGGCCTCAATGGCAGCCATAAACAGGCAGAGACTGAACAACAATGCCTGTCTACCGGGACGCAGGTGTCATAAATGCTGTCTCCTGTGAGGCCAAAAACTTGGAAAATGATGCTTCTGAGGTGTAAATTTGTTCAACGTAAGCCTGGAAGGTACCTGTCACTTTTGCTCTGACGAAGGTATGCGACAGTAATCGTCGCAGTCTGCCCTTAACTGGGCAGCTGTTGCTTTCGTGCTTCGTGGAACCGGCAGCGCCTTTAAAAACCCAACACTCGCAGCATGCTCGGTTGTTCAAATAATCTTTTTTAAAGGGACAAAGCTTGCGATCATGTGTACTCACACCACATGCGTAACACATTTTCCATTGGAAACAAACTTGTTGGTTCTCTGGCAAGGACTTGCTACCTGGTCCTCTCAAAGAGGTATTCCTCGACACGTGGGTTTCCACACACAAGACAGGCCGATGACAATTGGAGTAAGACGCGTCGCGAGGCACATTCATCCTTTCGGACTTGATGAATGCGGTTGGTTGCCTCGCTTTGGAGACTCATCAACGGAATGTTGCGACAAAGTGGCAGGCTCCACAATTGTCTAACGCTTCTCTCCCAAACGAAGCCGACAAAATCTTGATCGCACAACCCTCTGTCCTTGGGAGGTGTCAGATAACCAATCATGAACTCCACTCGATGTCATAACCGCTTTGAAGTTGCAATGGTCTTTTGAAGAAATAAAGTTCTCATTCAAAAGCCGAGTGTGATGTTCATCATCCTTAGTTCGGTGATCGGACAATTTGTCGGGAACCGCGAATAACACTTGACCAAAAGAGGTTCGCATGTAGTTTCGCAATCGACCGAACGCTTGCACAATCTGCATGGAATCATACAGATATCCCACAAACCAAATATCTGCAGTATGGATTTTCATTGCCGACCAAGCCCATGGTTGTTGATATGAGGATGTCTAACTTTCCATTGCTCCATGCTTCGGCGGTTTCTTTCACTTCCTTGTGAGTGGAATCAGAAGAAACAAACTTGCATTTATACCGGTGGTGGAAAGCTGCTCGAATAAAGTCCTGCCGTCCTTCTTCTCGGCAACAACAACGTGAGCAGCACAACGTGGACCTGATAGTCCTCCACCTGAGTCCATCTTTTTCTGGACGAATCGGGCAGCGAGGTTTACGTACAGAGACGAAACCGCTACCTTTATCTTAAATCCGCTTGGAAACTTTCCGACAACATGATTCCCAAGAATAACTTTGACATCACTCATGTCATCAGCGTTGGACAATCCTAGTTGCTTTGTGAATTTAGAAACTGCAAACGTAGGCATTGATCCACTCAACATGACAATGGGAATACCCAAACTTGGAAGTTTGGAATATACCTTGTACTTGTCTCGGAAACATGTCTCGGAAAGGATGGTGTGCGCTTCGTCTATTACAATTTTGTCGACGACATCCAACCACGACTTGAAAACTTCCCCGAAGTAATGGAACAAGTTGTTTAAGGCATCAAGGTTTAAAAACAGTAAACTCGGAAGACGTTCTTTCGTGTAGAGTCCTTCGGCAACACACCATCAGAAGTGATGTCTTGCCCGGTGAAAACACGCATGTTGGAATCGAGTCCAAGCTTCTTAAAGGCTGCTGAACATGTGGCGAACTGATATTCGGCCAGGAAGCGATACGGAGAAACATGGATGATGGTCTTCGTACTTTGGTTTGCGAGGCCTTGAGCAATGGTTGGGATTATGTAGCATTCTGACTTCCCCTCACCAGGAGCTAGTAGAGCAACGCAATGCTGTGGCTTGGTGAAGGTCATACCATACCCAAACTCAACCAACTCTTTTTGTTGCAAGGAAAGGTAGTTGTGACCCTCTGGTGTTGAGGAAGTTGGATATCGGAGTTGCATTGCCGACCGCAGATTAGCCAAGGATAAAATATTCTGACATCTCGAGAATCCATATGATGTATCTCCTAAAGCAAAGTGATAGGCATTGAAGTGGGCCTCTTCTGAACCGACTCGTTCACTGGAATAGGTAGATGCATGAGTAAATGTTGAATGACCCATTTTGATGCTCCGATGGTGCTTGAGCACAAGTACTTGTGTTGCTCACCACCAGTAACAAAATTTGAGACGCAAGCCCAGAACTGACGAACCTGTGTCATGTCTGGTAATGACGACAAGTTGAAGAGATCCCGAATCACATGAGATGGTCCAAAATCTGATCGATTGACTCGCCTTGGAAAGATTAATGATTGAGAGTCTTCATCTGAGAAAAAGCTTCCACTGTTTTGGATCAGGGATCGAAACAACAAAAAATATCGGGAGATAATTGGTGGAAGCTTGCGTTCAACTTGTTTACACTTTCGTCGTGAAGCATTGGTGAAACCTTTCAATGATGTAAGGGAATAGTAGATAGTATCATTGCTGTAAACGCAGTGAAACATTGATGGTTCAACCAATTCGGTCATTCGTGCCGAGCCACCACCAAATCCATGAAAAGACATCTCGAGTTGTGCAGTTAAATAATCCAGATGCTCAAGAGGCAAGCACAAACCTTGCTTCCAAACTGAGTGGCATGTCCGAAGTTCGGGAAAGGGAGAGCAGTCGCCGTCAGACAGACGAACACGAGACACAGACAGACGAACACCCGGACACAACACAAGATGCGAATTGCTCACAATCCGGACGAACTCGAATCAACAAAGACACTACTCTAGTTATGCGAATTGCTCACAATCCGGACGAACTCGAATCAACAAAGACACTACTCTAGTTAATTTAATCTGGCCTCTTCCTCAAACCACCAACCGACCGACGACTCGAACGACGAACGCAGATAGGATGGCCGACATGTCGTCCCTATGACGATGACGTCTACGTGGGAAGACGTCTTCCGTGCCCTTGACCAGTGGGAAGTGGTCCCGAAGCTCAACAGATTACACACGAAATCGAATTCGATTAATACAGAGTCTACAGGGTTTGTACACCTGTGTTCGCCGGACATCGCACACCTGATGGTAAACACGCACGGGACGATCCGTCTGTTCCACCACTTTCACCACGACGCCGACGACGGACTAAACGACGGAACGAACGCCCTATGGGCACTTCTCGGCGGCGGTGGATTCGCAGCCGCCATGGCGGTCGACACGAAACAGATCGTCAGAAGCCACGTTGGAACGCCTTACGATTGGTCCAAAATGCTCACGTGGAATTCTACGTCCGACGTACGAAGAGCGATTGAAGAATTGGTGACGACGAGATCTTCGGTGTCAGGCGTCAGCGCGCCGGACAGGCATCGGCGCCGGCGCGGGGCCACCTCCTGTGGCAGCGACGAGAGGACGCCCCAAGAAGGCAGTGCCCCAAGAGGCAGATCCAAGTCGAGCAAACATACTAACGAGACTAACGACCAAGACAAGACGAACGACGCGGACGCGGACGACACAGAAGACGTCACGGTCGTCGGTTTCACCATGAAACCGACAGTACCAGTTCCGGCGTTCATCGCAGCAGCCATCATGGAATCATACGTCACCGACCCTGAGGAATTGGCCCTGATGATAGTCAGGACCATCAAACAGAGGGCGAGTGAGGACCCGGACCCCGACCGGGCGTCGAGGTTGGCCGAAGCAGCGTCCTACGTACCTCGATGGGTTCTCTGCGTTGCAGCGAGCACCAGAACCACTCACGGTCCAACAAAGTGGGGAGTGGCGGCTTCGTCAGCTTACTCTAGGCGAGCGGACGACTGGGCGAAAGTCCTACACATGAAGTACCTGGCCGTGAAGGCTAAAAGCCTCATCCAATCGGACGATCAGTCAGAAACGCCAGGACGAGAGAACGACGCCATCAGAAACTTGTCGAGCCTCCTCGAAAGACAGGTCGCTAGCGCAGTCGCGTCATCTCCTCAAATCCCGAAGACAGGATTCGACTCGTTCCCCGTCGACAAAGCGGATGATCCTGTTCGTTTCGGAGAAGGACGCCTTGGGAGGACCCCAACTCGCCCCGTCAGACCTTCGCAGACATCCTAGCGCTCAGCAACGTGGCGTACGTCCAAAACCACATACACCATTTCTTGCGCAACACGAAAGGGAGGGATGCATTCATCCCAATGGGTTTCTGCGCAGCCATTCGGACCGCATCCTTCCTAGCCGACGCTTCGGACAGACCAGGAGCCTTCAGCCTTTTGCTGCGGGCCCCAGACGCTCGCACGATCGAACGCGACGGGCAGGGATGCTCTCGACCACGCAAGCACCCTTGTTCAAATGCAACTTAAGACGACAGACACGACAACTGGATTCTCGGACAAAGACATCAAGAGCATGACGAAGCTCAATTTCACTATCCCGCGTGATTTTCACGAGCTCGCGCGACTACTCGAGAACATGGCGGGGTGGCCGAGCTCCTCTTCGGCCCGCGGTCCCGTTGACGCATATGTTGGACGAGTGGTGTCGTTTCCTGACGCGAGCAGTCGGATCGACCTTAGCGACGTTACGACAGCTAGCTCACGAAGACAACTCGGCCGCCTGTCGCCTCGGTTGGTTCATCGAGAAACGCACGCAACAATACTTGGTGTTGTGCGCAGGAGTGGAACACGAGGACGATATCAACCTGAATCTGCTAGACTTCCGTTCGACGCGTCAGCAACTGGAGGACGGAGCCTTCGTCTTCCCCGCCTGCGACTTCTTGAAAGACAGGATGGGGTCCGGGCACGCTGCCGCGAAGGCGGAAGCCCCAGCGCATCAGGAGGAGGCGGCGCACGATCTGGACGAAAGGGACAACCAGCAGACGCTGTCACGAACCCGCAGCAGGACCTGTTCACGAAGGACGCCAACGACGTCTGGCAGGTCTTCCTCGATCACGTGCGGAGCGGGCCGCTCCCGAACATGTGCTGCCGCTGGCACTTGAACGGCAAGTGTGTCCGGAGCTGCTTCCTGAGCGCTTCGCACGTCGCCCTTACGACCGAACAAACCGCGAGCGTTAGGGCATGGATCGAACAATGCAGGGCGCGCATGCGCCGACCCCGTCCGACTCGACGCCGCCCAGCAAGAAAACGAAATTAGGACCCTCTGCATCTGCTTACACTACAACTTTTTTCGTCGCTCAGCCTTCCCGGTGGTCCTTTGATCACGAGGCAGCCCATCGCGAATTTCACAATCGACGAACGACAGGGGACGCACCGCCTTTCCGCGACTCGCGCCAGCCGACCGATGGACCCATAGCGGGTCCGTCCATAGCAATCCCGGCTGCACAACCACGCCCGACGGCAACGATCGCCACGCATGAGACATCGCTCGCGGCCGCGACACCGCCTCGCCCCGCCCGACCGCCCACGACCGTCCGCCGCGGAGCTGACCGCCCCGGCACTGCGAACGAGGACGTTCGTCTCACGTCACGACTCCTGACACCTCTGGGGTCCAGGACCAACGGTAAGTCACTCGCCCTGGTTCCACTTCCGACGATACCGCTTCCGAATGTCGACTCGCCTTTCCCGCGCCTTCCCGAACCTCGACTCGCCGATGCTCTGGCCAGCATCCTCGACGCCCCCAGCCGACGACGCACCCGACCGAATTCCGCTTCGAATGGACTCACGAGGCGGCCGCTCACAACCTGGCAGTCCTCCGGCGCTACGCGCTGGACCTGGCAGCCGTGGACGCCCAACCGTTCAGCGCGGTGACACCGGATCCGAATTTCGATCCGCCGCGCTCCTGGCGCCGCTCCTCTCCGCACACCCGCTCTGGTCGCGCTTCCAGCGCGCATTTCAGACGGCGCGGATTTTCCCTCCGCGAGATTTCCGACGCCGACCGCCTCGCCGACGTCCGCGACAACCTCGCCCGTGGCAATCACAAATCGGCCCGAGGCCACGAAGCGAAGTTGATATCAATGCTAAAAGAAGAAGTGGAAAGGGGCTGGCAACTGCCCCTACCGAGGAGGCCGCTCTGGAATTAGAAGGCTGCGAGGTGGCGCCTTTGGGCATGGTGGCACAGACATCGATCGACGAGAAGGGACAGACCATCGAGAAGCTAAGGCTCACACGACCAGTCATTCAACCCCAGCGGGATCCCAGGACGAAGCGTAAACGACAGAGTGGACACGTCACAACTGACGACCGCACGATTTGGCAGGGCTTTCAGTCGACTGATGTACCACATCTCGTACCTCAGACAATTGTGGCCGAAAGAACCCATCCTCCTCACAAAGGTGGACTGCAAATCCGCCTACAGACGAATACACTTAAAGGCACGAACCGCCCTGAAGTCTTGCACTAGCATTGACGACCTGCTCCTCGTGGCACTCAGGATGACTTTCGGAGGAGCACCAAACCCGTCCCAGTGGAGCGACGTGTCCGAAGTAATCACGGACCTTGCGAATGACCTCGTCAGGAGATCAGACTGGGACCCGAAGGTATTCCACTCGCCGCATCAACACTTGCTTGATTCTGACGAAGCCGTAGATAACGACGATGGAATGATCGACGGGTCGAGCGAATTCGGAGAAGCCGATTTCTTCGCTGTGAACTACCCGATCGCAAACGACGACGATCTACCCAGATTCGACTGTTACCTGGACGACATTTTGGGGCTTTCAACCCAAGAGACGCAGAAAAGAGCTCGGCAGCGATTCCCCTTGCATTGCACATAGTGGGAAGACCCCACAACGCAGAGAAACGAATCCTTTCCCAGAGACGACATCCTTGCCATCCCGAAGTTCCTGGCCGAGGCGAAACCATCTGAGCGGAAGATGATCTTGGGATGGCTGGTAGACACACGCCGCTTCACGGTCGCTCTGCCTGAGGACAAATACCACGCATGGACGAAAGTGATCGACAAGATCCTAGCGAACAGGCATGCGCACGTAACGACGAACGATCTGGAAGACCCTCGGACGACTCAGCCACGCCGCATACGTCGTCCCGTACTCCAGGCATTTCATGGGGCGACTCTACAAGGCATGCGAGAGATCGAAACGAAGTGGAAAGACGAGACTGACGAATCCCCAACGCGATGACCTGAGCCTTTGGAGGAGCTTCCTGCGAAGAGCGGCGCAAGGGATCTCCATCAACAGATTGGTCTGCAGGTGGCCGACGCGAATCGTTCGGGTGGACGCTTGCCCGCAAGGGATAGGAGGATATGGTCTCCAAAGCGGGATTGCTTGGCGATACCAACTGCCCGAAGATCTAGCGGGACGAGCGACACTTAATACGTTGGAGTTTCTAGCAGCCTTCGTGGGAATGGTAGTCGAATTCCGAAGGAAAAAAGTGGTCGCCAGTCTCGGACGTCCTGCTAAGCCAAGGGGATAGCACCTCGGCCGCAGGGTGGCTGGCAAAGTCCAGCTTCGACGACAACTGTCCGCTTCACCTCACCATCGCGAGGAGTTTCGCTGATTTCTGTCTGACGCACGAGATCGACCACTACACTCAATGGTTCCCGGGGCGAGAGACAAGGTGGCGGACATTTTATCGCGAGACTTCGCGCTCGACGACGACGAGGTCACCTCGCTCATCAGGAAACATGGCTCACCCTTTGTCCCACAGAACTTCAGGATCATCCCCTTGCAGCCAGCCCTCATTTCGCAGATTGGAGACTGGCTGCGTCTGCTGCCCAAAACGCAGCTCTTGCCGACTCAACCCGCGCCAAGCGCAGCAGCAGCTGGAACTGCTACGCACGATTCCTCGAGCGAGTCGGAGTCGACCTCGACCCTTTTCTCCGCCGGTTCGGACGAAACGAAAGGACGGAAATCTTCGCGTGTTTCGCTGCCGCCCTTCGGGACGGACGGCTTCGCTCCAGACAGCCTGCGACAGATGGCAATGGAGCCATGTCCGGTACCATTCGTGCCACCCTCGACGGTGTGGCTCAGACCTTCAGGCTTAACAAACTTGAGAGCCCAATCCACGACTCCGCCGGACGCCTCGACCCCCTTCTGGCTTTACAATTGAAGAAGTACGCGGACGACGACCCGGGAGTCGCACAACAACAAGCCATTCCTCTTGAAGTGATCAGGAAGGTGAGATCCTGGTCCAGGAACGAGTTGGACGTGGCAGTCGGACAACTGGTGGTCACGGCCTTTTTCTTCGCCATGAGGTCTTGCGAATACTCCGACGTGGGAGGCGGCAGACGAACATCGGTAGTCAGAGTAGACGACGTTCGATTCAGGAAACAGGACGAAACGCTGACGACTTTCTCCTACGAACAAACCCGAAATGCAGACGCCGTAACGATCACCTATCGACAACAAAGAACGGAGACAAAGGAGCGAAGGTGACGCAGCACAGGAACAACAACCCCGGTCAGGCAGACATATGTCCGGTACGGACACTTGCGGAATTGATTCACAGAATTAGAGGCTACGAACGACTTGGTCGGACGAACCCGAAGATAAACGCTTTCGTATCGACAACATCGAACGAGCTCGAACACGTCTCTTCGAAAACGATCCTCGAACAGCTGAGGGCCGCGACAATACTATCGGGAGAGGAGGCTGGGACTCCAGGCCGATCGAATCGGTACGCACTCGATTAGGTCGGGCGGCCATGGCAATGCACTTGGCAGGTGTGCCAAGCGAAACGATACAGATGGTGGGCCGTTGGCGGAGCAGGACGTTCATGAGATACCTACGCATCCAAGTGCCAGACACCACGATCGGGTCGCCACGCGCATGACGAATCGACAAACTTTCTTCACAGTCGCCCATGATCCTGCGGACGAACGACAACCGGAAAATGGCGGAAACCAGGTCGACTCACAACGACGCGACGGACCCCGCTAGATGAATATCACGGGACCGACCCCGCGAGACGAACCAGGAGAGAGACAAAACTATTAGGACCAGATTCCGATGCCATCTATTTAGTTCCACTAGCCTCGTGAACATGAAGGAGAATCCAGAAAACCACACACAGCAACACGAATCGACGCGACAGTACGCGAGACAGCGGTACGACGAAACCACTAGGCGGCCGACTCATCCGACTAAACGGACTTAGAGAAATGCGGACAAGACTCGGAATTTATTTCGTGGCATGTCCGAAGTTCGGAAAGGGAGAGCAGTCGCCGTCAGACAGAGCGACGAGACACAGACAGACGAACACCCGGACACAACACAAGATGCGAATTGCTCACAATCCGGACGAACTCGAATCAACAAAGACACTACTCTAGTTAATCCCACCCACCCACACCTCCTCTCCTGGCCCGATGCCTAGGTTCATCGGCGCCTCCGGCGCCGGTTACCTCCTGGCCATGCACTGCATGGGGCGGAAACCAGGTCGACTCACAACGACGCGACGGACCCCCGCTAGATGAATATCACGGGACCGACCCCGCGAGACGAACCAGGAGAGAGAGACAAAACTATTAGGACCAGATTCCGATGCCATCTATTTAGTTCCACTAGCCTCGTGAACATGAAGGAGAATCCAGAAAACCACACACAGCAACACACGAATCGACGCGACAGTACGCGAGACAGCGGTACGACGAAACCACTAGGCGGCCGACTCATCCGACTAAACGGACTTAGAGAAATGCGGACAAGACTCGGAATTTATTTCGTGAATATCGACAAACAAGGTCCCTGTGTCCTTGTCTACCCTTACCTTGACATTTGTTGCAAGGTCAACAATG